>OY757942.1:58146444-58151444 GCA_963585895.1 Sepioteuthis lessoniana | reverse complement strand
AGTAGTGGTACTATTTAACCCATAGCTGGGAGGATATGGGGGTTCATAACTTTCCCAAGGTTTGGTTTATTTGTTTTAATGGCATATCAACTCTTTTTAGGTTATTTAATGCCAAAGCCAGTCTCCTAGAAGAACAGTAGTGGTACTATTTAACCCATAGCTGGGAGGATAAGGGGGTTCATACCTTCCCCAAGGGTATTTGCCCGAAAGTGAACGTAATAGCGCGACTGGAGTACGAACTCGCGTATTTAAAACAAGGGTTAGCAGTCACTGTTTGAGCCCATGTAAATGTCATGATTCCAAAAGCTATTACTAAATCAAAAAGCCGAGCAGACTATTCTTAGTTTGTAGATGACGCAACACATTCCCCCCTACAACAATTTTTTGGTTTCGAAGGAAGAGAGTTCGAACACTGACGTGTCCGTGGTGTAATGGTTATCGTCGTAGGAAATGGACACGATAACACGAGTTCAAATCCTGGACGAGACAGATTGCATTTCACATAGCACTAATACCCTTGGGAAATGTATGCATCCAATTATTCACCTTCCAGCTATAGATAAATAGTAGGGCAGACTGATTTCTTCAAGCCTTGGTGAAGTAACTAGTCTAGGAGAAGGAATACTGTGAATTCAAACCTGTTAAACTCAGCTTAAAAATTGACCTTGTATCCTATCCTGCCCGAGCGGAGGAATTGGTAAATATGATAATGCTGAGTGTTAAGCAAGGAGGCATCAAGTACCATTTTTTGAGTCTTTGGTATGACTTGACTTGGGATTGAATACCGTCTCCCGATAAATACTCTACGCACTGCTAAGGGAATCTAGCCTGTCTAGTCACACTGAAGAGTTCTGATAGAACGAAACAGTCTGTCTGTGGATGACAATATATATATATATATATATATATATATATATATATATATAGGTTTGGTTTGTTTGGTTTTATGGCATATCAACCTTTGTAGGTTATTTAACGCCAAATCCATTTTTATGTAAATAATCTGTTCTATTGAAAACAGTTCAGTTTAGCATAAGTACACAGTTTAATTGTGAAAAACATTTCCATTTCAAACTATTTAAGCAGTTATATGTAATAATTCAGTTAAGTGTAAATACAGTTTTAATGTCGAAAAACAGTTCTATTTGAAATAATTCAGTTGAGCATAAGCACGCAGTTTAAGTGTAAGTACGGTTTAATTGTCAAAAACGTTTCTATTTTAAGCTATTCAGTTTACTCAATTAATTTTAGCATAAGTATGCTGTTAGTTCTATTTAACCCATAGATAGGGCCCTATCAGGTGCTACCACTCCGAGGCCAGAGTGGACCTGAGAGCGATGGCAATGAAGGGATACTCCGCATTCCCCAAAGCTCCAGCACTGCTGGAACCTCACCATCAGATTGTTTAGTGTCATATCCAGGACACTCGTTAGGGGGGTCTTACCCCTCTGCAGAGGTGCAGTCGGTGTATTCTACAGCCCCAGCTGACTGGGCAATACACAGATTTAATATATATGTATATATATATATAGTGTTGGCAGATTAAACTTGCAATGTCAAAAATGTATTTAGAAATCCTTAAGATATTGACACTTACGATACACAGTTTTGTGGAAAAATACAAGAAGTTTTTTTTTTGTTTTTGTTTTTTTCCATCAACGGCTTCTATCATGGCGGTAACCAATTTCATGGCAAACACGAGTAAGCCTATTTTCATCAACATTAGCGACAATAATGGCGTCACTTAATTTCAGATCATCCAACCCGACAGACGATCAAGTTCCTCGACAAAAATGTGTATCATAACTGTTAGTATCTTAAATAGACTTTTATATAAACTTTAGAAAGTATTTTTCTTACTTTTTTCTTTCTTTTCTTTTCTTTTCTTTTATTTTTTAAACACTCTCTGTTTAGTTATCCGGATTTATTCGATGAAGAAAAATAATACTTTATAGTAAAATGAATATTTCGTCTTAGGTTTTGTTTTTAAGGGGGAGAATGTAGCCCAACGCTTATTTGTTCCTTCTACGTACACTTTATTTGTTCTCCGTCCCACCACTGGACAAGTACGGTACAAGGCCTTTTTAAAAATGGGTCCGACCGCAGGGCCGCAGCCCATACGCGTCTGGCAAGATCCAAAAATACCTTCGGCAAACAATTGGTAAAAATGATTATTTTTTTTCTTAAAATATTTTTAGGGTTGTACTTATTTATAAGTGATGATAGATAGTGTTGTGGTATCATCCCTATTTTCGATACACAATGGACTCTTCCAATGAAGATATAACACTTGACTGTAATCCCCTCAGAGTACATAGCTATAGCTACATTAGCGACATTGTATTGCTTGTTTTAGTGTAATATAAACTTTTATTATTCTCTCTAAATACGTAATGGTCTTATTTTATGCCTTTTTCCGAGGACATAACGGATAGATAGATAGAGAAGAAGAAGAAGAAGAAGAAGAAGAAGGAGAAGAAGAAGAAGAAGAAGAAGAAGAAGAAGAAGAAGAAGAAGAATCTGAGATGATTGAGAAGATGAAGAGGAGGAAATCGAAAAAGAAAGAAGCGAAGGAAAATGAAAGTGACGAATGGAGAATACAAGGAAAGAGAAAAGAAGAAAGAGTTTTAAAAAGTGTGGGGAAAGAAGAAGAAGAAGAAGAAGAAGAAGAAGAAGAAGAAGAAGAAGAAGAAGAAGAAGAAGAAGAAGAAGAAGAAGAAGAAGAATGGAAAACCAGTGAATGAATAGGAAGTTAGAGAGGAACAAAAGGGAACGAGAAAGAGGTGAATGAAAAATGTAGTGAAATAAGAATGAGAGAGAGAGATGAAGAGACTGATGTAAAATAACTAGGGATTTTAATTAATCATTTTTGTTAATTATTTTAGTTTTGTGATAAATTGAGTGCTAACTAAAAAACTTTGAGGTTTTTGATTTCTAAAGGTCTTATTTTGCATTCTCATGTCAACTCCTATCAAAATAAGAATTGACAGGTTTGTTTTGAAATCAGCTGTAAGCGAAATAGTAAAAAAAAAAAAAAACACATTAAGATACTTTTCTGCTGATATTGACCTATGACGTATCACTAAAACATTTTAGTGATTACGAGTGATTTAACGATTTTATAGACGATAACTTTAAAAAGATATACAAGAAAATTTCGAAGATAGATAAATAGATAGATAGATAGAATTTTTCTTTCCGTCTATTTTAAGATTGTTTTTTTTTCTTTTTCTTCTTTTCCTCTTTACTTTCTCTTCTCTATTTTCTGCGTTTACTTTTTCCTCTTTCTTCCTTTTCTTTTCTTTCTCTTTTTCACTCTCTGCATTTCCCCCTCTTTCAACTTCCCAACGACAGATGTACTCAAAAGCTGTTTAAGACTTAATGTCCCGGTGACGTTTCGAGGCAAGCTGTTACACATCTTCAGACGTTGTTAATAAACACACCCTCTTCTCCCCTTTTCCTCCTCCCGAACCCTGCATATAATTCACGTTAAAGTCCACTGCGATCAAGCACGCTGAAATCACTGAAAAGAGGGGGGTAACAAAATGGTATTTGTCCGGGTTAGGAGGTTGGGTGGAGAAGGGAAAAGTTTTTAAAACTTTTTAAGGAATGAATGAGAGAAATATGGAGAAACGTAAAAGGATGGGCCAACTGGATTGGTGTTTAGGGTCAGTTGATGAAGAATGGTTTTTTAGATGAGGATGTCATTTGTGGAAGGGGATAAGGGGCGTTTCTGCTTAAAGAAATATAAAAAGATAACAAAACTTGTTTTATAGAAAGAAAGAAAGAAAGAAAGAAAGAAAGAAAGAAAGAAAGAATGAAAGAAAGAATGAAAGAAATTGAAAAACATTAAAAATAAAAGAAATGCCGAACATAAAATATATAAAATATGAAAATACGAAGGAAAGGTAAGAAAATAGAGACAAAGAAGTCAGAATTAAATTAATCAAAATGAAAAAAGTTAAAAATTTCAAATAAATTTAAGGGGAACGATAAATGAAGATGATAAAGGGAAAACATTAGCCCCTTAAAATAAACAAATAAAAAGCGAAAAAAAAAAGAAAGAAAGAAAGAAAGAAAGAAAGAAAGAAAGAATTCATCAAAAGGAAAAACAAAAAAATAAAGAAAGAAAAATCAAAAGGAAGAAAGAAAGAAGGACGCGAGAAAGAGGCGAAAAGAAAAAGAAAAATTGAAAGAAAGAAAGAAAGAAAGAAACCCATCAAAATAAAGTAAAGGAAGAATGACTCCAAACGAAAAAAGAAAAAAAACAAAAAACAAATTAAAAGAAAGAAATAAAGAAAAAAAGAAATGGGGCAATTGTTTGAGGGTGACCAAATGGTGTTTGATTAACTAAAAATCTAAAGACAAAATGGAAATAGCAAGATGAAAGCAATCAACGACCGATTTGCAAAACAAAAAGAATTGACCCTGACGGACGATCACTGCAAGTTGATTGAAAAAAAAAAATCTTTTCTGTTTTGGGGAAAGAAAAAAATGATTATAAATGGTAAAATAATTCTCTGTTTTGCATTACTTTTTTGGACAAGAAACGATGTATTATAAGAATTATTATCCTGTAAGACGGGTAATGGGCTGGTTTTGTGTCTGTCTGTCTATCTGTCTGTCTGTCTGTCTCTCTCTCTCTCTCTCTCTCTCTCTCAGTCTTCGTGACTGTGGATAAATCAGAGAAAGAAGTAGAAAGATTCATAGATTCGAACACATACACAAACACAATATTTCAACTTTACTTTTAATTCGTAAATATATATATAAACCGAACGTCGTCGAAAGTGACCCGACGACTCCATTTTCATTAGCTACTACACCGAGGTGTAGGGGAGGGCACCACTCCTTTCTCTGAATTGCTTCACTTTACCCTTGTTCCCTAACTTATAATACCGAGTGTTAAGCAGAGGTATATGTACTATTTTTTAGTCTTTGGTACGACTCGACTGTGAATTGAACCCCGGTCGACTGGGCCATTAGCAAACACACTCCCC
>OY757942.1:58063944-58143944 GCA_963585895.1 Sepioteuthis lessoniana | reverse complement strand
ATTTTTGTAAGGTATGGTAGGAAGAATGATCTAGTTTGTTGGGCATTCTGGGAAGGGGTTGTCTGGTTTATACTAAATGATTATATACATGGCAATATTGTATTAATTCTGGTATTTGATCGTATTTACCAACCCCTCCGCTCGGGCAGTTTATGACACAAGGTCAATTTTTTCATGCAGAGTTTAACAGGTTTGAATTCAGAGTTTTCGTTCTCCTAGACTAGTTGCCTCACCAAGGCTGAAGAACCTAGTCTGCCCTACTATTTACCCAGAGCTGGAGGGAGAATATTTGGATTCATACCTTTCCCAAGAGTATTAGTGCTATGTGAAATGCAATCAGTCTCGTCCAGGATTTGAACTCGTGTCGTCATGTCCTTATCCTGCGACGATAACCATTACACCACGGGCACCTCCCATTTTTTTTCTCCGCTCGGGCAGGATATGACACAAGGTCAGTTTTTAAGCAGAGTTTAACAGGTTTGAATTCAGAGTTTTCCTTCTCCTAGACTAGTTGCCTCACCAAGGCTGAAGAACCTAGTCTGCCCGACTATTTGCCAATAGCTGGAGGGAGAATATTTGGATTCATACCTTTCCCAAGAGTATTAGTGCTATGTGAAATTCTGGTATTTGATATTCAATATTTTCGAGCATTTTTATCGATTTATCTGTAAAGATATTGGTGCTTCAATTTAATAATCTATCAAGGATTTGAATTAGCATTTTGCACTTAACTTTCTAGTCAAAGATTTCGAAGATTAAAAGAAATGATTCTTTAATCACACAATTACAAATTGGACAGGAGATTTCATTTTCAAAATTGAATCATTTAAAGTTTAATGCGCTTATAAAAAAATTAACTGTATGTCATTTTTGCTGAGTTAGTTATGTGAGAATCGCCGTAATGCATATTGATGTTCAATATGTAAAAAAAAAGGGATCATCAAAAGTTTTTGGGTGGATTTGCTCTGTCTGGCCTTCTTGTGTCTGGGAGAGCCAGCTTGCTTCCACTGGGAACTCTGTCTCTTGGTTTCTGGGTCATAGCAGTAGATCCAGCTTTCATTGCATGGCATTTTTTCCAAGTTTAAAACAATTTTATTGCATATCGTTCTTCCTCACGTCCAGATTGCATTTTTGAAATTTACCAGCTGTGACAATCAGATTTTAGTAGGGTATATTCCAATTCCTGCTGTAACTGTTCATTTGAACCTGAAATCATAAAAATTAGTTAGTCATCACATTAAATGTATAAAAATAACAGATTGAATTTTCAAGAGTCTACGACAAAGTTTCCAGTTTGGAATACACCCTACTAAAGTCTGTTTGTCACAGCTGGTGAATTTCAAAAATGCAATCTGGACGTGAGGACACTTTAGAAGAACGATATGCAATAAAGTTCTGTTTTAAACTTGGAAAAATGCCACAGAAACGCATGGAGTGCTTCAGACTGCTTTTGGAGTATCTTGCATTAATCGAGCATCAGTTTCTGAGTGACTTAAGAGATTCAAGGAAGGCAGGGAGTCTGTGAGAGATTATGAGAGGTGTGGGAGGAGTAAAGAAGTCAATACATCAGGGTTGATTGGCGAAAGGGTTAGGGTTAAGGTTAGGGTTACTATGTTGAGGTTTTAAGGGAGTTCAGAAAGATATTAGGTCGGAAGAGGCCAGCAGTCTTCAAATCGGGTCAGTGGCATTTCCACCTGGACAATGCACCTGTCGACAACTCCAAAAGGCGGCAATCCAAAAAAAAAGGAGTAGCGCCCTCCCTTACACTTCTCTGTAGTAGCTATCGAAAGGGGAGCCTTCTGGTTGCCCGCACTACACTGCAGTTGGCAGTTGAGTTCAAGACAGTTGGAGACGAAATGTGGTAGGGAAAGCTACATCAGGCCGAAGGGACCTTTGGGCCCTGATGAGTTATGGTCCAGAGAAGATGCTGATAAGATGCAGTAAAGAAAGCCAGCATCCAGCAGAGTGGGCCCTAGGCCTCCGGTTGAGCAGCCCTAGAGAACAAGAAAGACACAACGTGACGGTCATAACAGTGGGGTCAAAATATTGCAGTTTCTATTCAGTCTCCAACTCCCTCTCACACGCAAAGATTGACCAACCCTTTCGAACCCTTGCAATAAAGTGAGAGGTACAATATATTGTTAAAGAAGTCTTCCTGCGTCTTTATTATTGTGTCGTTGTGGTGCTGTAGATGACAATATAACATATGAATCAAATAGAAGAAATCGTTTACAATACTTGAAACCATTTAACTTTACAAATAAAGGTATGATGATGAATAGAATTATTAGTGTTATATAGGAATACTTGAAACTATTTAGTGTCCTGGGTATGACATTAAACTGCAACTAATCGTGATACTCCAGCCATGGAATTTGGGGAATGTGGAGTAAACTTTCATTACCATGACTCTCAGATCCACTCTGTCTCAGAGTGGCAATATATCTTAAGGTGCTAACTATGGCTCAAATAGAACTGTTTACTATTGCTCAGTCGGCTGGGCCTGTAGAATACACCGACTACTTCTCTGCAGAGGGATCCCCCCCGCAAACGAGTGTCCTGATTATGACACTAAATTCCAATAATGCTATTGGTTTGGAGGAATGCTGAGTACCCCTTCATTGCCATTTTCCCAGGTCCACTCTGACATGGAGTGGTAGTACCTAATAGGGCCCTATCTATGGGTCAAATAAAACTAAACTGCGTACTTACACTAAACTGAATTACTTGAAATAGAACTATCTTGATATTTAAACTGCGTACTTATGCTAAACGGAACTGCTTTAAATAGAACTGTTTTGAAATAGAACTGTCGTTGATTTTAAAACTGTACTTACGCTAAACTGAATTGTTTGAAATAGAACTGTTTTGACATTCAACTGTGCGTGGACAAAAACTACACTTATGCTAAACTGAATTGTGTGAAATCGAACTGTTTGACTAAACTGAATAGCTTGAAATAGAGATGTTTTTAGAATTAAACTATGTACTTATGCGAAACTTAATTGTTTTAAATAGAACTGCTCATTTGTATTAAAATGGATTTGGCATTAGATAACCTACAAAGGTTGATATGCCATTAAACTCAAATAAACAAATAAACAATTTTTTACTCGGGATTATTACTATTTGTCATTTGAAATCATGCAGTTGTGTGAAAATTGTTTGTATTAGATAGGAATACTTGATAAATAGAATGACTAATGTTACGTAGAAAATCTGGCAACCAATTAACTATGTGCTGACAAACGTAGAGTAATGGTTAAAGTGATGGCCTGTGGGATCATAGTAAGCGAGTTCGAACTCCAGTCGCACTATCACGTTCACTTTCAGACAAATATCCTAGGGAAAGGTATTAACCCCCTTATCCGCCCATGGGTTAAATAGTACCACTACTGTTCATCTAGAATTATGGCTTTGACTTTAAATAACCCAAGAAGGTTGATATGCCATTAAACAAAGAAACCAAGCAAATGTTTAATATTGAAGTGAATTATTAGTGTTATATAGAAATACTTGAAACCATTTAACTGTGTGCAAACAAATGATTAATACTAAAAAGATTTATTAGTGTTAGATAGCAATACTTAAAACCATTTAACTGTGTGAAAACAAACGATTGATATTAAATAGAATTATTACTGTTAAATAGAAATACTTGAAACCATTTAACTGTATGCAATTCTTTTTATTTCTTTTTTTTTTTAATAGGTTCATTTTCAACACACACGTATACATGCATGCATGAACATACGAGTGACCGAGGGAGAGAGAGTGTGTATGTGAGGGAGTAAGGGAAAAAGTGACTCAGTCTACGTGTGTCTGTATGGAAGCTAAGAAAGAGAAGAGAGAGTATGTTTGTATGTGTATTAGAGAGTGTGTGGATAAGAGAGAACATAGAGAGAGAGAGAGAGAGAGAGACATTAAGATTAGAATGGAGACTGAGAGAAGTCGAGAGAGATATTGGAGGGTTTGACAAAGAGGTCGAAGAGAGCGTGGTTATGTGTGTGTGTGTGTGTGTGTGTGTGTGTGTGTGTGTGTGTGTGTGTGTGTGTTCACGCGCGTAAGAAAGGACAGAGAAAATGGGATAAGATTCAAATGAGGACTGAGAGAGAAGTCGGAAGAGATAGATTGAGAGAAAGAGAGAGAGAGAGAGGGAGAGAGGGAGAGAGAGAATGTGTGTATGTGTGTGTGTGTGTGTGTGTGTGTGTGTGTGTGTGTGTGGCTCACCTTTCCACACTTGTTTCAACATGAATATACCAAGTCGTCTTCTCACACACTCACACTCAACGAACTCCACACGCGTAAAAAAAAGATAAGACAACTCCTTCACACTTACCCACACCCAAAATACTCGCTTAAATATAACACCCGTTTAAATTAGCGCCTCTTCTTCTCTCAAACCCAATTCAAAATTCTACTCTGCACTGCAGACTGCATATCAATATGCAAAACCAATAACGGTCGCCATTACTGTGTATTGAGATGCTTAAATCTCCACCCATTTTTCTTGATCCGTTTTTTCTTCGTTCAGCGCGTTTTAAAATCCATAATTCGGATGGGCCAATCGTTCTATTTACAATATTCACGCCGATTGATTTCCGCAATAACCCTGACCGTTCTTGCAGAAGACCAAGTGAAGACAGTGTGAATATTACCGTCTGCTTCCCTCATTTTAAGTCGACGAACGCACAACAGTATTTCCCTGATCGTCGCCATCATCTGTGACACGCTTAGTTGTTAATACATATATATGTGTTTAATAAATACGACGATGTCTCATGGTTTTCGACAAACAAATGGAAAATAAAAACTGTGTTCGAACTCGGGCCGAAGATGCTCCTGTCCAAGGGTGCCTATCGCAATATAATGATTAGCCTGCTTGTCTCGTAAAACCTTAAACAGACACTCCAATCTTCACAGATTGCACCAAATTTTTTGCCTTGTTATTTTATGTATATGAGCTTCAGATATTTTGCCAAAAGCGAGTCTGGTATAAGGACATCAGTTTGACTTTCAGCAATATCCTGTCTAAGATAATAAACTGCATCTGATGGTGAGCTTCCTGTTCTGAAGACCAAGACAGTGTAGATTTCCCTTTTCTTACCATTATAACCGAGTTCTCTCTGTCCTGGAGTGATAGTACCTGTCAGCATCCGATCTATGAGTCAAATAGAACTGGTTAAAAATTAAACATTTTTGATTGGGCTGTGTGCAAAATAAACCTTCAGCAACAATTACACAAAAAATGTAAATATGAACTTACAATCAACGAGATTTCCGAACCTTTAGGCATAAAATAACCCGAGACGATTTGATACTAGGATCATTAGATATGTTTCCAGACTTTTTTCGTATGGGCACTTTTATTGATAGTACACACATGAAACTCTAGTCCCCTTCGAAGTAATCTCCTCCGGCTGCAATGCACTTGTTGTACTGTTCCAACAACTTCTGCAAAGCCCCATGGAAGTCCTCTTGTGTGAGTGTGTCATGACCTTCGTCACAGCCTTTTTCGTCTCCTCAATTGTCTCATAACGACAGCCTCTGAGCTTAGGGAATAACCAAAAGTCACAGGGAGCAAGGTCTGGACTATAGGGAGGGTGAGGAACTGTCTTGATGCCCATCTTGGTCAAATAGTCAGTGACAAGGATGGAGATATTGACTGGTGTATTGTCCTAGTGGAAATTCAACTGACCCGATTTGAAGAGTGCTGGCCTCTTCCCAAGGAATCTCTTCCTGAACTCCCTTAAAACCTCAACATAGTAACCCTAAGCCTAACCATTTGGTCTTCTGACTTCCTTACTGCTCCCTCACCTCCCATCATCCCTGACAGACTCCCTGCCTTCCTTGAATCTCTTATGCCACTCAAAAACTCATGCTCCATTAATGCAAGATCCTCGAAAAGCAGTCTGAAGCATTCTATACGTTTCAGTGGCATTTTTTTCAAAATTTAAAACAGAATTTTATTGCATATCGTTCTTCTAAAGTGTCCTCACGTCCAGATTGCATTTTTGAAATTCACCAGCTGTGAAAAACAGGCTTTAGTAGGGTGTATTCCAATTGCTGCAGTAGCTGTTCATTTGAACCTGAAATCATAAAATTTGGTCACTTATCTCATAAGATGTATAGCAATAACATAGTGCATTTTCAAGATAAACTCTTGAAAATTTACTATTTTATTGCTATACATCTTATGAGATGAGTGACCAATTTTTAAATGCTGGTACAAAAAAGTCTAGAAATCTATTGAATGTCTTAAAAATCAATCACTCCAATCAAATAACCCAAAACAAGTGACTTAGAATACAGTGAGTGAAACTCTTTTCTTTCTTTCTTTTTTGTTTAATGGCATATCAACCTTCGTGGGTTATTTAATGCCAAAGCCATTCTCCTTAAAGAGCAGTGGTGATGCTATTTAACCCATAGCTGGGAGGATAAGGGGGTTCATACCTTTCCCAAGGGTATTTGTCCGAATGTGAACGTAATAGCGCGACTGGAGTTCGAACTCGCGTGCAACGATTTCGCAGACCATCGCTTTAACCATTACACCACGGGACACCCCTTGAGTGTAACTCCTTCAGGGGGTAAGACAACCTCCTAAAAAAGGGGACCCTGTTAAAGACATTATTCGTATTTGATAAAACCATGAGCGAAAGAAAATCATAAAAAACGACACAAAAAAATATATAAATGAACGCAATTCCCTAACCTTGGTTTTACTTTTGAGACTTATTTTCAGTTTATGAAACAATAAGGAGTTACAAATAGATGATAAGTCTGGAGAGTTTGGAGGGTCCCAGATAGATAGATAGATAGATAGGAACAGACTGAGATAGATAGATTTATATGTGATCAAAGAAGCAACGATAAATGCACTGGTAAAGTAGTGTATCCATTTGTTGAATAAAATTTATTTTTTTACATCCAAGGATCTTGAATTAACCATTATATAATTACTGCAATTTTGAACACCTGGCTGTGAGTTCTCTACTTGCGAGTCATAGGTTACGCGTGGGGAGGCGGGGGGGGGGTAAATTATCCGTAACTGCTTTAATAATATGTATTTTCCTAACTCCTGAGCACCAGCTGAATGCGACACATGGTTAATTTTTAATGTTTTAAGCGGAGTTTAACCGGTTTGAATTCAGAATTTTTCTTTTCTTAAACTGGTTGCTATACCAAGCTCAAAGAGCTCAGTCTGCCCTACTATTTACCCAATACTAGTGGAGTAATAGTTAGATCCGTAAATGTCTCACTTGTATAAATGCAAACAAACTTGTCCGGGATTTTTACTCGAGTAACCGTATTTTCGTCATATTCATGTAGTGGACAAATCAGTAAATAACGGAATAAAACATCGACCAACAAATCCAATAAAATTTATTTATTTATTTAATCTGATTGAAAAGTTTCTCGAAAAACAGAACTTACAAAGTCTTTTCTTCAAAAAAATATTCGAGAGTAAATATTACAAGAGATAAAAGTTCATGTAGCAGTATGTTTTGTCTAAATCCAGTTGATATATTTTGTGTCTATAAAAGATCTTTGTGTGAGTATGTCATTATGTAGAAGAGAAAATATATTTATGCGCTAAAATGTAAGAGGTGCAGCTAAAATATTTTTCATCAGCAAATGAAGACTGAAATAGTAGTACGCACCAATTTATGTAGATCGTATATTCATTCAATTTACAATGATTAAGCGATGTTGAACTTGAATGTAGTTTGAAGGAAGAGAATGTTAGATTTTCCCTCAAAAGAAAAAAAATGAAAGTTTGAGCAGATTACAGAAGAAATCAATAAACTTCCTCAATAATGTATCTTTTTTATTGTTTATTCATTATATTAAAGAAGGATCGAAAGAAAATTTTAAAACTTTTATGAATTATCAATGATTTTAGTTGGATAAAGATGTATTTTTAGCAATCAAGGAGAGAAAAATATTCTTAGGTTTGGTACCTTCCAATATATATATATATATATATATATATATATTGTCATCCACAGACAGACTGATTCGTTCTATCAGAACTCTTCAGTGTGGCTAGACACGGAGAACGCTCGAAGCCGGGATCGAAACCCATCTAACTTTACGTTAGACTAAGTCTCAGACCACTCGGTCAACGAGCAGTCCTCGTTGGCTAAGGGAGTTTTTAATGTATTATCTAGCAACAGCAGCAGCATCCGTTTGGTTACATTTTTATACCCTATCGGCAACCAGAGTGCTCAATTCTTTCGAAGAGCTTTGCATTATGCGGGCGTCGACCGAAAATTCCTTCGCCAGAGTGCTCCACCCCCTTGGGGAAAGTCAAGAAATGTTCCGTTTTTTTTTTTTTTTAATTTTGATGGAAACACAGAGATTTAATATTATAATTTATCGATCATACTTTTCAAACTCCTATTGGAACAATCTTTTTATCTTCATAACGTTTCAATCTTGAAATGGAAGCAGTCTTGAAAAACAGAAACCTTGACAATTTCCAAAACCTTTGAGATTAACATAAATGGAAAATTAACTGATTTCTATATTAAAAAATGTGATTATACTCACACACACACATAAACATATATACAAATATATTTATGTATCGATATCCACATACATATACATACATATATATTCATATATATATACATATATATATACATCTATATATATATATATACATATTTATATATACATATAGATATAAATATATGCATATATACAAATATTTACATATATATCTACATATAAATATATATTTTTATATATATGCATATTTATACATATATCTTCTTATTTATCTAGCGGTCTCTTTATATCAGCTGATTAGTATCTCTCTCTCTCTCTCTCTCTCTCTCTCTCTCTCTCTCTCTCTCTCTCTGAATATATATATATATATATATATATATATCAATTTGTTAATATCAAACAATCTCTGTAGATGTTTGTAGATATTAACTGAGATTAACTTAGTCTATCACTTGATGATAACGTATTCACTGCCCGAACAAAGATCTACGAAAAGATGAACTCCGTAGATAGATAGATAGATAGAAACAAACTTTCACAATGAGAAAGATATGTACAGGCTGAGACAGATACACAAATAGATACCCTAAGACGCGTGAGCGTATATATATATATATATATTATAACAGTACTGGTTGTCACTATCTCACTCCGTGGGTTTGTCGCAGAGGAAATGCGGTATAATTTGCCGAGTACTTAATATCTGTGATAGCGCTATTATATGATAATAATAAGATGGAAATATATATTAGTTTTTATATATATTTAATAGGATGGAAGCTTGTCTGCGACCACAGGTTTCATGCCATCGTATAAACGACAATTATCAGGCATAGAAAGAAAGATATTGGAGAAATCGAAAAAAACAGTCAAAAGAACGTTGGAATAGTGTACAGCTCTTTGTGTGTGTGTGTGTGTGTGTGTGTGTGTGTGTGTGTGTGTGTGTGTGTGTGTGTGTGTGTGTGGATTATATTTGCGCATTATAGTGTGTGGTCGTATAAATTATATTTAGTATGTGTGTGTGTGAAGATACATGTGCTGCGCGGCAAATTTAAGGTTGTGTCTTGGATATATGAGTCGCGATGTGTCGCCTAAGTTGCGACAGTTTGACCGAGTAAAAACATTTGTGTGTGTGTGTGGTGATGGTTTGTGTGGTGTTTGTGTGTGTGTGTGGTGATGGTTTTAACTCGAGAACAAAATATCATCTTTATTGCATGACGAAGAAAATAAAGTTTTGATTTGTAAGCATAATAGGTGAAGGAGTATGGTGGGCTAGAATCGTAACAAATATCGTGGTGATGAGACATGTTATATAATGTATCTTGCAATATTAACATTTTATGCTGGAATATGATTTGTGTTAAATTGCAATCATTTTTATTAGTTATGATGCGTTAATGATATATCACGTATATATCATTGTAATTCATCATTGTATATAAAGGAAAAGTAAAGTTGGGTACCATAGTTGAGGGCGACCCGAAGGCTCCCTTTTCAATAGCTACTACACTGATGTGTACGGGAGGGCGCTACTCGTTTCGCTGGATTGCTCCGCTTTACCGTCGATATGTACCTTATATTGCTGAGCCTTAAGCAAGGAGATATCAAGTACCACTTTTAAAGTATTTGGTATGACACGACGTGGGATTGAACCCACATTTGGCAAACACTCAACCCACTAGGCCAATTAGCCGGTTTTGTTGTATATGCATAAGGAATAAAGTGAATATTTTGTCTTGAGACGTTGCAATAATTGTTTTTATTAGCTATGTCATTTTTTTGTGTGTGTGTGTGTAAATGTGTATGGCGATGATTTTAACTAAAGGGCAAATTATCATCATTGTATAATTAAAAAAATGAATTTTTGATTTGACGTGTAAGCATGATAGGTCAGGGACGTAAGGAAAACACTGGGCAACAATTTTCTTACTTTTTGAATGTTGTCTCGATTTCTATAACTGATTTAGGGTATTTTTGCACTGCTGAATCAGGAAATGGCACCTGTTTCTCTCCATCAGGTCAGGTTTTTTTGCAAGATTGATTTGAAAAAAAATCAGATATTTTGACAAAATTATCGTCATCATCATTGCATAATTAAGAAAATGAATTTATGATTTAACATGTAAGCATGATAGATCTGGGACGTAAGGATAATAGGGTGGGAGTTGTGTTGGATTACAATAATGATTTTTTATTAAGTATGTTGAGTTAATGTTACCTAACGTATACGTTATTGTAATATATGATGGGAGTGCGGGAGGGATATGGCAATATACAGTGTGGAGACGTATTTCTAACGTTCATGAGAACATACCAAACTTAATATCAATAGGTTGTGAGTATATCTTCATACACATATACTAAATATCACTTATACGACCACACACAATAATACGCAAATATAATCTACACAAAAACACACACATAAACGCATAGAAAGTTGTATACAATCCTAACGTTCTTTTAGCTGCATTTTTTTATTTTTTTCAATTTCCACGAGCATCTTTCTTCCTATTCCTGATGATTGTCATTTATAAGTCGGCATGAAATCTGTGGTCGTAAACAAGCTTCCATGCTATCAAATATATATATAAACTAATATATATTTACTTATTATATATATATATATGTACACTTATATAAATATATATATATCATCATCGTCATGTCGTGCTGGTAGCACGGATATCCCTGACCCTCTCTCGCCACTTTTCCCTATCGTTCATCGCCTCTGGCAGGTCTTCTGGACTATATCCCGTATCCTCACATAGTTGCTGAATGTATGTTCGTGTGGGAGTCCATAGGAGTACATCACTTATGAGTTCGTCCCTGCTTCTCCAGCAGTGTCCTACACGTGTTGTTCATCTAACTTGAATAGTTTTCGTGATAGGGGGCAGGTGGCCGTACAGTTGGTGTCTTGTAGGGTGTTGCCGCCAGGACTTGTTCAAGATTGTTCGCAGCATTATATATTCATACATACATTTACATATATATACATATATATTTATATATACATATACATATATACATAAATATAAATTTATTTACACATATAAATATATATATATACAATATATATTTATATATACATTTTCATATATATACATACATGCATGTATATGTATATATAGTAAGTAAAGTAAATTTGGTGACCTTATTCGAGGGTGACCCGAAGACTCCCTTTTCAATAGATGCAAAACTGAGGTCTAGGAAAGGGCATTGCTCCATTCCCAGGATTGCTCCTCTTTACCCTTGATCTTCACTTTGAAGTGCTGAGTGCAAAGCAAGGTGGAATCAAGTACCATTTTCTTTTGTGTCTTTGGTATGATTCGACCTGGGATTGAACCCCGGTCCCCCGGACCATCAGCGAATACTATTGGCCTAATCAGTAGAGTGTTCGCCAATGGTCCGGGAGACCGGGGTTCAATTCCAGGTCGAGTCATACCAAAGACTCAAAAAATGGAACTTGATGCCTCCTTGCTTAACACAGCAGCATCATAAGAATAAGATCAAGGGTAAAGTGGTGCAATACAGGGAAAGGATTGCGCCAGGGAAAGGATAGCTATCGAAAATGTTGTCTTCAGGTCACCCTCAACTAAGGTCACCAACATATATATACAAATGTATATATACATATACATTTACATATATATATACATATATATATATACATATACATCTATATATATATATATATACAGACATATACACATATATATACTCATATATATACGTATATATACATTTATATATAAATATATATATTAATAAAAATTTAATTGGACATAACAGACATTTTCTGTCTACATATTTTCTTGTTGATGCGTTCATATTGCCGTATTGCTTTTATCGTATTCGATATTTTCCATAATTGTATATATCCCAAGTACTTTCTGTCCGACTTTGAGCCATCATCAGGGGACGATCTATTACAAAAGTGATGCAACCTATATATATATATATATATATATATTCAAACATATACATATATACATATATATATTCAAATATATATATAAATATATATATGCAAATATATATATATACAAAATATATATATACACACATATATATATACACATATATATATGTACAAATACATATATATTAATATTATATATATATATATTATATATATATATACAGATATATATGCATAAAAAATATATATGCATACAAATATATATATATATATATATATACAAATACATACATATATATACAAATATATATATATATATATAAATATATATATACCAATATATATATAGATAAAAAAATACATATAGATATACAAATATGGCACTTATGAAGAGAAATCGCGTAGTTGGACTTGGCTAACAAAATGGGACAAGGTAAAATTCCCATGGTACACTAATAGAATGATGCACCGGAAGAGAGTCACCTGTGAACTTCATGACAGTTATTTCCCCTTAATGACGATCAAACAGGCCATGCCAAATATTGAGTGGGCGATTGAACTATTATATAATTCGGTGATAACAGGAAGTCAGACAGTTGGGGACCAGACAGTTGGAGAAAAGACGGTAGTTGGAGTTTAGACGAGTTAGAAGACAAGATGTGGTAGAGCAAGCCAGCACTCAGCAGAAAGCTGGGCCCCCGGGGGCCTCCAGTTGAACATCTGGAGAACGAGAAAGACACAACGCTGATGGCCATAAGAGTGGGGGTCAATATGTTGCCAGTTATGTTCGGTCTCCAACTCCCTCTCACACAAACCTTTAAAATAAAGGAGAGGTATATTTTTTTTAAAGAAGTCTTCGCTCGTCGTTATTCATTGCGTCAGTATGTATCCTGCATGAACATGTATATGTGTATATAAGCATATTTCTTACGTGAAAATACAACAAATATATATATATATATATATATGTATACAAATATGCATATACAAATATATAAATATATACAAATATATATATATATATATACAAATATATATATATATGTATATATATATATATATATACAAAAGCGTCCTACGTGTCAAGCCAAACTGAAGAATTGTGATACAACGAAACAGTCTGTCAGTGGAAGACTATATATATACAAATATATATATATATACAACTATATATATGAATACATATATACAAATATATATATTGACATATGGAGAATACTTGGTCCAGTTAAACCGGAGTTAGGAGTAATTCCATCAGGACAAGAAATTATTCGTGAATGAATATTTAAATCTTCCTGGTAAAGAGCTCAATGTACCAATAATACAGAGCAATAAATTCTTTAAGAAAAAACAACGAAACCAATCACAAAGGATTATAAATTTATTTCAATCCTGTTACGCATTTTTGAAATTTTCAAAAACACGAAAAAAAATTAACAGGACTTCATCAGATCAATTAGATAAAAAAAAAAGAGTAGACACATAAGAGTGGGAGGGGATAGAAGAGTGGGAGGGGATAGAAGAGGGGTAAAGAGTTATCTCTTCATTAAGCCCACTTCCGTTTTAAATTTAAATTTTCGGTTGGCAATGTAGTAAATTTATTTTAAAACAATTTTATTATAATTAATTTTACATATAGACTTAAATTACAGATATTTTTAATTAGATTTAAATTTTAATTAATAATATCACGTAAAGATGCAGTAATAGATATATTAAAACAAAAACAAATATTTAATTTACTTAAATATTTTAAAATTTCAAAAATTTCAGAAATATTTAGAAGGCATTAATCAGTTACATTTTTTATGCGTAGTACATATATATTATATGCTTTTTCACAATTTATTTTATTTATTCTCAAAATTAACTCTAATTCTCAAATGAATTTATGCTTTTTTAAAAAAATTTTACTTGTTTAATTATTTATAGTTTAGATTTAGCCCTATGTCTACACCTGGCTATTAGTTCATTTCTCTTATTTAGTAATATTTTGGGCTCAGGAAAAAGCAAAATGTGGATCTTTTCTTCAAGACATAGATTGCACCTACTATCGAAAGATTTTGGGGTACTAGATCTTTTCAATATGGACCATTGAATGTCAGGGGTTAACCTTTTATTTTTTAATCCCCATATATAGACATATATATATAAATATATTATATATTTATACAAATATATATATATATACAAATATATATATATATACAAATATATATATATATATATATATATATACAAATATATATATATATATAATATATATATATATATATATATATATATATATATATATATATATATATATATATATATATACATACACTCAGGCCGCAGGCGGTTTAGCTCTCTGTTGAAAAATTAATGCCTGCCCCTCGTGTAATGCAAACATTTCTAAAGAATTGACCACTCTTTGTACCTGTTAAGGCAAAATGTAAACAAACGAAAACTACTACATAATATCTAAAAATTCCCTCTCTGAGGTGGGTTGCCAGTTGCTGAACTGTATGCTAATAAGTTTCACGTAAGGTTGGGCGGGTTTCGATCCCAGCTTCAAGCGTCCGCTCGTGTCTAGCCAAACTGAAGATTTGTCATACAACGAAACACTTTGTCTGTGGATGACAATATATATATATATATATATATATATATATATATATATATATATATATATATATATATATATATATATATATATATATATACATATGAAATAGATATATATACATTTATGTATAAATATACATATACATATTTGAATGTATATACGTATATGCATATAAATGCATATTGGTACATATATTGGTACATATATGTGCATATTTACAAATATATATATATATATATATACACATATATATAATAATATACCAAGATAGATAAATAGATAGATAGCTGTGACGTGATAGGTAAGTAAAGAGGGCAGAGATAGACACAGTGGAAACTTCGATTTAATCCATAGATATATTAAGATTTAGCAGTTTTGAAACGTCAAGAAAAAAAAATTTACTGAACGAAAAAAAAATTGAGGGAGAAATGACATAAGAAATAAAAAGCAAAAATGCGAGCAAAAATCTTCTAAAATGAAGATATGAAATAGAAAAATGTTTTTAAAATAAAATAAAAAAAAATCCACTTTCCTGCAAACAATAAATAAAAACAAACAAACAAATAAATAAATGAACGGATCAAATAGGACTTTGTTGTTTATTGAAATATGAAATTATGCATCGGAATATTCACGCTTTGACACACCACAAGTGGGCTGGAAAATTTGGTAGTAACAAAGTTTGAGGCAGAACTAAATTTTTTTTTTAAATGTACGAGGGAAAGAAGAGTGAAAACAAATTTGAAAAAATAAAACAAGGAAAAAAGTTCAGAAATGTTAGAAATATTACAGAGAAACAGAAAATACTATTTTGAAAAATTGAAAAAAAAAAAAATCTCTTTCCAAAAATTAGAAAAAATATCTCGACACAAAGTCAACGGAGTTCAAAAATGCATTAAATAAATAAAAGCTCTGACTGACGGTACGTGTCAAGGTTAACTATGGAGGCAACAGCCATTCTATATCGAACACACAGAATAAGATGTATTTTGAGGGTTAGTATCTAACTCCATTAGAAAATATTAGTTAATAATTATGTAAATTTCGTGTATGGTCGTATATTTTTACCCAAACCTTCTGATACGAGATCTGTTTTTTAAGGGAGTTCCGCTTCTTTTAATTCAGTTTCTTTCTCTCAAATTAATTGTTTAAGCACCTATATGCTTGTACATTTCTGTCTGGTCAATACTCGTCATAACCTAAAAGTTATATTAACTTGGTCCATATGAAATACGAGGGTCAGTCAATAAGTAACGCAAAATATTTTAAAACTAATTATGGAAGATTTAGCAACCAATTCCTCCCGAATATCATCAGATCAATACGGCAATCCGAAAGCATTAACAAAAAGTATGTAGACAAAAATGTCTATTATGTTCAATGTGTAATGCAAAACATTTCTAAAGAATTGACCACTCTTTGTACCTGGTAAGGCAAAATTTAAACAAACGAAAACTACTACATATTACCTTATAATTCCCTCTCTGACGTGAGTCACCAGTTGCTGAGCGGTATGATAATAATTTTCACGAAAAGTTGGGTAGTCAATAAATAGGGCCAATTTCTTTCTTTTTTTAAAGGTAAATAACTTTTTCAGAATTGGTTTATTGTAAAAATATTTTAATTTGGCAAAACTATTTGTTTTGAGACTACTGACAGTAGGTTGGTTGGTTGTTTGGGTTTTATAGCATATCAACCTTTGTAGGTCATTCCATGCCAAATCCATTTTTATAGAAATAATCAGTTCTATTTCAAACAATTCAGTTTTGCATGAATACACAGTTTAACTATTAAAAACATTTCTATCTCAAGCCATTTAGCCCAGTCAAACATTTCTAATTCAAACTATTCAGTTTAGTGTAAGTACATTTTCAATGTCAAAAACAGTTCTATTTCAAGTAATTTAGTTTAGCATAAGTACGCAGATTAGTTCTATTTAAGCTATAGATAGGACCCTATCAGATGCTACCACTTCGGGATAGAGTGGACCTGGGAGTGATTGCAATGAAGAGGTAATCTGCATTCCCCAAAGCTCCAGCATTACTGGAACATCACCGTCAGATTGTTTAGCGTCATATCGAGGACACCCGTTGGGGGGGGTCTTACCACTCTGCCGAGAAGCAGTCGGTATATTCTACAGCCCTAGTCTACTGGGCAATACAGAGTTAAATATAAACATTTTTATTTCACATAATTCAATTTAGCTTAAATATGCAGTTTAGATGTCAAAACAGTTCTATTTCTAGCGATTCAGTTTAGCATAAATACGCAGTTTAAATGTGAAAACAGTAAACTCTCAAAACCACGGTTTAGTTCTATTTGACCTATAGATAGGACCCTTATCAGGTGCTACCACTCCGGGCCAAAGTGGACCCGGGAGCAATGGCAATAAAGGGGTACTCCGCATTCCCCAAAGCTCTAGCATCACTGGAACCTCACCATGAGATTGTTTTGTGTCATATCCAGGCCACCCGTTGGGGTGGGTCTTACACATCTGCAGAGAAGCAGTCAGTGTATTCTACAGCCCCAGCCGACTGGATCACACGACACTCGTGGTGGTGGTGGGTCTTACCCCTCTGCAGAGAAGCAGTCGGTGTATTCTACAGCCCCAGCCGACTGAGCTATTGTGGCTATTAAAAATGCCAGCAAAACAAAGAGTGTTACAGATTTGAACAGTGATCTGTCATTAATTTTTTTATTAGCAGTCAAGCGTGAAATTTACAGAAAAATGTGAGATCTCTATGGGAATGCATATTTTAGTCAAAAAAGGTTTACAAATAGGCTAAAAATGTGTTTGTCACTAAAAGCCTGAGTCTACAAGACAGTCCATGGAATGGAAACACTCGAACTCTCTGGTAAAGAAAAAGTTCCTGGTGCAGCTGTCAATAAAGAAGGCCATTCTAATAATCTTCTGGAATATGAAAAGAACCACCACAATTGATTTTCTTGAAAACGGTAAAACAGGAAAAAGTGCTTTCTATTTTCAACTTAAGCAAACTTCACCTTATTTTCTAAAGTACGTGGTGCCTTCACAACGTTTCCAGGTTTGTTTGTTTTTTGTACAGGCATTTAAAATAATCGTAGAGTCTTGAAAATTCAGTATATTATTGCTATATATGTTATGAGATGACTGACCAATTTTTATGATTTCAGGTTCAAATGAACTGCTACAGCAGCAATTGGAATACACCCTACTAAAGCCTGATTGTCACAGCTGGTGAATTTCAAAAATGCAATCTAGACATGAAGACACTTTAGAAGAACGATATGCAATAAAATTCTGTTTTAAACTTGGAAAAAATGCCAGAGACACGTATGGAATGCTTCGGACTGCTTTTGGAGCATCTTTCATTAATCGAGCATCAGTTTTTGAGTGACATAAGGGATTCAAGGAAGGCAGGGATGATGAGAGGTGTAGGAGCAGTGAAAGTCAATACACCAGAGTTAATTGGCCAAAGGGTTAGAGTTAGGGTTACTATGTTGAGGTTTTAAGGGAGTTCAGGAAGAGATTCTTAGGGAAGAGACCAGCACTCTTCAAATCGACTCAGTGGCATTTCCACCAGGACAATGCACCAATCCACAACTCCATCCATGTCACAGACTATTTGACCAAGATGGGTATCAAGACAGTTCCTCGCCCTCCCTATAGTCGAGACCTTACTCACTGTGACTTTTGCTAATTCCCTAAGCTCAGAGGCTGTTGTTATGAGACAATTGAGGAGATGAAAGAGGCTGTGACGAAGGTCATTGACACGCTCAAACAAGAAAACTTCCACGGGGCCTTCCAGAAGTTTATGGAACGGTACAAGTGCATTGCAGCCGGAGGAGATTACTTCGAAGGGGGCTAGAGTTTCATGTGTGTACTATCAATAAAAGTGCCCATACGAAAAAAGTCTGGAAACTTATTTAATGATTCTCGTATATCTATCCATCAATCTAATCAAAGAAAGAATATGTAGAAAGAAAGAAAGAAAGAATATGTTGAAAGAAAGAAAGAAAGAAAGAAAGAAAGAAGGAAAGAAAGAAAGAAAGAAAGAAGGAAAGAATATGTTTAAAGAAAGAAAGAGAGAAAGAAAATGTTGAAAGAAAGAAAGAAAGAAAGAAAGAAAGAATATGTTTAAAGGAAGAAAGAAAGAATATGTTGAATGAAAGAAAGAATGAAAGAATATGTTGAAAGAAAGAAAGAATATGTTCAAAGAAAGAAAGAAAGAAAGAAAGAAAGAAAGAAAGAAAGAAAATGAAGCAAAATGAGGTTATTTAATGCCAAAGCCATCCTAACTCACGCTACCCTAGCCTAATTATGTGAGAGGCGTTTGTGATGTAATGGTTATCGTTGTAAGAAATAAACACAGCGACACCAGTTCAAATCTTGAATGAGGCTATTTGCATTTCACTTTCCCTTGGTAAAGACAAGAATTTAACTGTTCTTCCACCAGCTATTGATAAATAGTAGAACCGACTGGATGCTCTCACCTTGATATGGCAACTGGTCAGGGAGAAAGACAACTCTGAAATCAAACCTTTCAAATTACCCTTAAATGTTAACCTTGTGTTTCATTTTGATTGTGCCGAGAAGTTAGAGATAGATAGATAGATAGATAGATAGATAGATAGATAGATAGATATGAACAGAATAAGATAGATCGATAGATATGAGCAGAATAAGATAGATAGATAGATAGATAGATAGATAGATATGTTCTGAGTAAGATAGATAGATAGATAGATAGATAGATAGATATGAGCAGAATGAGATAGATAGATAGATAGATAGATAGATAGATAGATAACTAAAGAGCCACTCTAATCTACCAAGGTTTTATCCACCAGATCATCGGAATAATTCTGATCCCTTTCGTTCCAGTTTAGGTAACTCTGTCGATGTTTTTCTCTTTTGACAAGACATTGCGGTGTAGTAGATTATTTTCACGCAGTATCGATGTTTTTGTCGTTTCTTTATTTATTGAAATTTTTACCAGATAACAGTTTGGTTAATGGCATATGCACCTTTCTAGGTTATTTAATGCCAAAGAAGAATAGTAGTGGTACTATTTAACCCATAGCTGAGAGTATAACAGTTTGGGTAATATCTTTATTTATAAATTGTAACATTTCCTTTTTCACTCCGCCAGAATTATGGCATAGGTTGAAAAATAAACCGACCTCCCCGCTGCTTTTCTGGGAGGTTTAAACATAGAGATATCTCTAGCTGGCTGGTTGGTTGTGTTTTATGGCATATCAACACTTGAGGGTTATTTAATGCAAAATACCATATATATATATATATATAATTTGTAAAGGAATAGTTTGTAGGAAGCAATTTTAAAACGAGCTAAAGCTCATTTGTTTACACACAGTTAAATGGTTTCAAGTTTAGAAAATTATTGTATATATTTCTATTTGAAACATAGATGGAACTTTAACAGGTGCTACCACTCCTGGTCAGAGTGAACCGGAGAGTAACGGCAATGAAGGTATACTACATATTTTCCTAAACTCTAGAATTGGAGCCTCACCATCAGATAGTCCAGTTGTAATATAATTGCCGAGGGATTTCGTTTTATATATCTTGCCTTTCGGTTTAGTTAGGCTGAGAACCTTTCGTTTAGCGCATGGGTTAGTTAGGTGCAACATTAACGCAGGTGTTCACACACGCGCAGAGAGAATGTGTCATTCAGATATGTCAAAATAAAAATCCCAGATAGGAATTGAGACCAGGGGATGTAAGTGACGTCATGCACGGGACGTGTGGGCTGAGGATTTTGGGGATTTGAGAAAAAGCAGTTAGTTGAGTTCCTACCTCCGAACGAGAGAGTCGAGATTCATAGCTGGGCGAGGCCAGACGACTTTGTGCGCTACAGGCGCCGCGCGTTGGTTGGGTTGAGAGCTGATGATGCAAAAGCAGTCAGCATAGAAAGATTGTGTCTCTCTCTCCTCATGTCGAAAAACCTTTAACTCAAAAAGGTGAATAAAAGTTTCGTACCTGAACCAATTTCACGTATTCGTATCAGTGGTCGTATTTTTGGACCCGGTAATATTACACAGTGTCGTATGCAAGGTATCCGTTTGGAGGATCTTTACCCTCTGTAGAGATGCAAACGGCGTATTCTATAACCCCAGTCGACTGGGCTTGATCGTTTCGTGTCATCTCTCGGACACTCGTTGAAGGGGGGATGTTCTACCCCTCTGCAGACGGTGCATTCTTCAGCCCCAGCCGACTTGACTAGATCATTTAGTGTCACATTTCGGAATCATTTGGAAGATCTTACCCCTCTGTAGAGAGGATGTCGGTATATTCTACAATCCCAGCCGACTGGGCTAGATCGTTTAGTGTCATATCTCGAACACTCGTTGTAGGGGGGTGGAGATGTCCTATCCCTCTACAGAGATGCAGTCGGTATATTCTAGAACCCCAGCCGACTTGGCTAGATCGTTTAGTGTCATATCTCGAACACTCGTTGTAGGGGGGTGGAGATGTCCTATCCCTCTACAGAGATGCAGTCGGTATATTCTAGAACCCCAGCCGACTTGGCTAGATCGTTTAGTGTCATATCTCGAACACTCGTTGTAGGCGGGTGGAGATGTCCTATCCCTCTACAGAGATGCAGTCGGTGTATTCTAGAACCCCAGCCGACTGGGCTTGATTGTTTAGTGTCATATCTCGGACACACATCGTAGTGGGAGGGTGTCCTACCCCTCAGCTGAGATGCAGTCGGTGTATTCTTCAGCTCTAGCCGACTGAGGATCATCACTTACGCTCGGAATAACAAGTTTCAAAACACTTTTGTGTGCACATTTGTTTTATTTATTTCTTATCTAAGACGTCTTTTATTTACCTGACTAAGTTCGGGAAGTATCCGTCTTGTTTATGGACGGAAAATAATATGCGTCCTCCATTTTCACACACGTGTGGTAATAAATTCTTCGAAACCAACTGATTACATTTTTAACTATTTTTCTATCTATTTCGAGGTCATCACCTGTCACTGCACCCAGTTTGACCTAACATCACTGAATACGTTTCAAATTCACTTTTTCATTCGTCACCATTGCAGCTATTTTCGGTTGCAGTCATATTGATTAAGTACTCAATAGTTTAAAACTATTTCTCCCAGAACTAAACCGAATTAAGAGGAATGATTTTCCATTATTTAAACAAACTCTTCTTTGACAAAAATAGCAACATTTTCTGAATGGAATATTCACTAAATATATTTGTCAATAAAGAATAGTAACATTGCATACAGGCGCCATGTTTGCTTGATTTTTTTTTCTTTATTACACAAACGGACTAATAAAAAAAACAATTTTCATAAAATTATTTACACAACCAAACAGGACATCAATTAAAAGAAACATTCGTGAATATATGAACATATGGGTGGCTTCAAATTGTTCAATATAAAGTCTTGTGAAATGCAAATTTATTTGAGTACACTTGGTTAAGCATATATATATGTATTGGGTATTTGCAATTTTTTTCTAAATTGAACAATAAAAATCTAGGAGCCCCACCCCTTCACAAAAAAATAACAAGCACAAACCTTTATGTACATTGTTCTTATTTTGTCACTGGCCGCTGGCAATGATATCTGCTTCGAAAAAATATTAAAAACAAAATCAAAAAAATTAGTAAGTTTATTTTTTCTCTATGCAAATCCAAATCCCAGCCGATCAATTTAAAATGAAAATGATTTATCTAAATGTACAATAAATTAATCCCCAAAGAACATATAGTATTTTTCTCCTGATTTATTTTCTATTTCAGTCAAGGTCAGAAGTCTATGACAAGACTGCCTTTCAAATGATAGATTCAGCTAGTCTCTCATTTAATTTAAAGCATAAAGTGTCTTTTTTTCTGCAATGCAAAGAAAGAAGTGCACAGACACCATTTTTATCAATATTTGAAAAAAAAAAATGAAATAAAATTTTCTCAAATTATATATGATAGAATATTTTGAAATTTGTAAGTTCACGAAATTGATAAAATCTGTTCTGAAATGTTTTTTTCGAAAATGAATCAACATTCACTTTGGAGAAGATGAGCGCTAAAAATTACACCAAAAATAAGGAGTAAATCTTTTTTTATTCATAATTTCTCTAAAGTTGATTCTTTTTTATTTTACGGCATATCAACCTCAAAGGGTCATTTAATGCGTTGAAACCTTATATAAAATGAGGATAAGATAAAGCTCAATTTAACGGTGTGAAAAAAATAGATTTCAATTTGTACCTCTTATTGAAATCTCTTGCGCAAAAAGATTTGTTTATTCATTGAAAAACTCTTTTGCATTGAAAAAAGTATTTCTTGATCCTTACTTAAAAAAAAAAAACGTCTCTAAGATGATTGCAAAACTGTGGGAAAGAATTGTTGAGAACTCATCATCCTATGCCAGCCTATTCCCTCGAGTAGAGTCTTTGTTAATCTGACTTGTCGATAACCAAACGACTGATATCTATATTTTGAGGGCGTCTCTTTTTAATAAATCAGGAAGACAAGCAAAATTCTTGCTTCCTTTCATCTTGAAATCTTGAAATAATTTTCTGAGGAAAATATTCCCGGGAAAAATTCACTCCCGAAGACAATTTCGAGGAAAAAGACCGACAACATCCTGAGAAAAAGAATCCTCTTCGATGACTCGGAAGATATTTCAGGTTGCTTTCCAAGATGTGAGTAAAAGTGAATTTAGTGACCGTAGTCGCGGGTGATCTGAAGACTCCCTTTTCGATAGCTACTTCACCAAGGTATAGGGGAAGCGCACTACTCCTTTCCTTGGATTGCTCCACTACCCTTGATCTGTACCTTATAATGCTGAGTGTTAGGCAAGGAAGTATCAAGTACCATTTTTTGAGTCTTTGGTATGACTCGACCTGGGATTAAACCCAGCTCTCCCGGGCTATTGTCGAACTCTTCATCAATTTTTTTTTATTACTGGCCAAGTCTTATTCAGAGAATGTTTTGTGCAAATTTTCAAAACAAACCTTAAAAAATAAGAATTTCTCCCCGAAACGAAAAATGGCGGAGAGGCCATCTTTTTTTAAAACTTTGTGTTAGGTCGGCAGTGTTAGTTGAGGTCGAACTGGGATGTTTGTAGTGCGTACGGCGTGACGTCTACTTGGCAAGCAGACTCTGGATATTGCTACTAGTATGACTACAACTGATATTGATCACCGCTTATGTATCTTCTATATGTATGTTGTATGGCCATATTTGTATAGCACGTGTGTGTGTGTGTGTGTGTGTGTGTGTGTGTGTGTGTGTGTGTGTGTGTGTGTGTGCAAATATGTATATTCATAAGCCGGCGGTATTGTTGTATACTACATGTGTACATATGCAAACACAGGCAAATACAAAGGCGAGACTCAGGTTTATTAACTTCTTACTTCGGTTCTTCGACACGAGGAGATAGCTATAATTCTTACGATGCTAACCATCCCCAACGCGCGGCGCATCTTGCAATGCTTAAGATCTCTGTCAGTAGGGATCTGAAAAACATCCAACAACATGCCTCAACGATAGAGAACTTAATTCCCTATACCCCAATGGCAGAAAACTCATCTATCTGCCTCCATGGTAGAAACTAAACTATCTGCCTGCATGGTCCAATCCAATGTCAACATTCAACTGCCGTGTTTTTAAAATCCTCAAATTCTCAGCCCATCTTTTCTGGATATGACGTCATCCACACTTCAGCCCCATTTCCTGTCTGGGGGGGTTATGTCAATGGTGATTGTCATATCCTTTGTGCGCGAGCGTAAAACTGTACCCAACGACTGTGCACCTGAACTAAGAGCCGAATAGTTCAAAGCCCAACCAAACTGAATGATAAATTATAATTAATGAAAATAAAAAAATCATTCCTTAATTAAATAACAGTATTACTTCATCGAAACGTCCTCGAATAAAATTCTTCCACTACCATAGACTTTGAAAGTTATTATCGCCTTAATGTACTAGAAAATAAATATTTTTATTTGTTGGCTTTTTCACCCCCTGCATTGAGCACGTGTTTTTCGTTCCAACACAAATTTTATATCATTTTTAAAATAACTGCTTCAAATTTCAAGTGAAAAGTTGTACTCGTTGCATATTTTAAATTTCTCTTATTGGTATAAATTTCTAAGATATGATTTGGTTTAATCTTTTAATGGTATATCAACTCTTTTGGGTTATCTAATACCTAAGTCATCCTTGCAAAAAACAGTAGTGATATTATTTAACCCATAGGTAAAGTTTTAAGGGGATACATACCTTTCCCAAGGGTACTTATCCAAAAGTGAAAGTACAGGGCGGAACGATAAAATTGTCGCCCTAGAAAAGACGACATGATTCCATTTCTGTTTAATGAAAACCGGTTTCCTTTTTTTTTTTTTTTTTTTTTTTTGTTGCAGACCATCTACTAATTGCTCAGTTGTGTACAAATCCCATCGATAGGTGCCTTCTATCATGTCTGAAAGGGACACAATGTTCAACGAGAGTACAACCCATGCTCTATACCGATCCAAGCTATGACAACAGGACCATTGCCAGCACCCTCAACATGCGAATCTGGATTGCTACGATTAACAGGGACGTGCCCAGGGAGATGAAAATAAAGTTTCCGGCTACGCTTATGGTCTTTGATGTGGTTTCAAGTGAGGTCCACATCATGCCACCTCACATCTTCGAAGTCGGCTTGAAAGTCAACTCCAAAGTGTACCTGGATGTGCTGAAAAGCGTGGTGATCCCCTGGTGCAATAAGGTGGCCGGTGGCAAACCCTGGGTGTGGCAGCAGGACTCAGCGCCGGCCCACAAGTCCAAAGAGACCCAGGCTTGGCTTCAAAAGGAGTACTATGACTGTGTAACCTTCTCTCACTGGCCCCCTCCTCCCTCCGACCTGAACCCTTCTGGACTACTTCGTTTGGTCATACGTCGAGAACATCACCAACATGACCTCCCACAACACCAAAGGCAGCCTGATCACCGCCATCCGCCGAGTATTCGCCGAGCTCCCGCCAGCGCTTGTGGAAAAGGCATACTCCCAGTTACGGATCCATATTGAGACGGTGATTGAGGCTGAAGGTGGCTACATTGAATAGATGTCAGCTCTACTACATAATCAAGTTAGCTGAATTGATTTTTTCAATAAATGTTTTAAGATAAAGCTGTAGTGTTGTTTTCTTTAGGACGACAATTTTATCGTTCCACCCAATAATAGTGTTCAAACTCACTTGCCACGATGTAATAGTCCATCATCGGGACTCTTCCTTAAATTTCTCTGATGAGTTGCTATTATTTATACGTCTCGAACAATTGTCTTCATATTTCAGTCTCTGTATTCTTAGCATTAAATACAATTCAGATGATCTCCGCCAGTGGCCTGGGGTGTAATAAGAAAAGTGTGCTTAAAAGTTTGTTTTTGTTATTATTTTTGTGTGAAGGGAGAGGGCTCCTAGAAGTTTATTGTTCAATTCAGAAAAAAATTTGCAAATTCCCTCTACATATGTTCGCTTAACCAAGCATACTATGAATGCTTATTCAAACCAATATGATACTATATACAAATATATATATATATATATATATATATAAAGAGAGAGAGAGAGAGAAAGAGAGAGAGAGAGAATAAAAAAATATATATAGTCCAGGTCAGTTTACACATATATCAGTCGCAAGCATGATAAAGGGTTTCATTGACAAAGTCATTTAAGGTTCATTTTCTTTTCGGGACACACCTCGTATTCATACCGGATCCAGTGTAAAAGGTCTCCGGGATTTTAAATTGCCATTGTCCAGTCGCTAGCGCCAATTAGCAGGTGACGAGTACGTCTTCGAGCAATGCCATTTTAGTTGCCATCATGGCAATGAATGGTGAACATCGTTTGTTTGTAATTGAAACTTACCGAAAAAATGTTGATTCTTTCTTCTTTCCAAAGAATTTCATACTACGATGACGTCCACTGGAAATTCTTGAAGACTAAAGTCTTTAAATGCAAGTCGTAGATAGCTGTTCAGCAAAAAGATTTTGTTCATCTGGAAATAGCAAATATGCCAGATAGATTAATATAAACTGACATAGATAGATAGATAGATAGATAGATAGATAGATAGATAGATCTTCTCCCTCGAGCATATATATATATATATATATATATAGAGAGAGAGAGAGAAATAATTAACGGCGATAGATAGATAGATAGATAGATCCTACTTATCAAACACACACACACACAAACATATATATATATAGAGAGAGAGAGAGACAGAAAGAGAAAGTGACAGACAGACAGACAGAGTGAGATCATGAACGACGATAGATAGATAGATAGATCCTCCCAGTCGAGCAGATAGATAGATAGATAGATAGAGAGAGAGAGAGAGAGAGAGAGAGAAAGAGAGAGAGAGAGAGATAATTAACGGAGATAGATAGATAGATCCTACCACTAAAACGTGTATATATAGAGAGAGATAGATAGACAAACAGAAACAGAAACAGAGAGAGTGAAAACGAAGATAGATAGATAGATAGATAGATAGATCTGGGCCAGTTAAGAAAGATGGATACATAGATTCATTACCCAACAACCATCGTCAACGTCCGACGCACATACTTACAGACACATCCCCCCACTCACACAGACAAACATACGCATGAACATACACACACACACACACACACACAGACACACACATATATATATATATATATATATATATATATATATATATATATATATATTCCCTGAATTTATAAGACGACGCAGCGAGCAAATTAACAATGTATTCCGTACATATTTTTTCCGATTTTGACTTTCCCGCGTTTTTCTATCCCGAGAGACATTCTTGAAATCTCACGAGATTTCACGCATCAATTACACTTCTATCTTTTCAAAATTTATACTGCCCCATTTTATTTTCTACCTTTTTTTAATGCGAAAAATTCGCGCCACTGCTAACTGATGGCTTTTCACTGGAGTCTGAGCGACAGCATGTCTCCTCATATCTTCAGGACTTTCCAAAGTATCCTAGCCAATTTTTGCACTTCGGCACTCAAATGATGTCAATTCTTCCCCAAATTTCCAGTTCATTGCGATTTTCCTTTATCATATTACTCTTTGGGAACTTTTCATTACAACGATATTTAGTGTTCTTTTTCTTGAGTCTAAGTGACAGCAAATCTCCTTAGGTCTCCAGGACTGTTCTCAGTATTCTGGCCGATTTTAACAATGCTGTTATTTGGATGGTCTCCGCTGGTCCTCCAATTTCCAATCCCTCCAGTGCTAGAGCTAAGCCTTTGAGGATTGTTCCAAGTGCACCAATTACAATTGGAAGCACCGCCACCTTTATGTTCCGAAGCTTTTTTTAGTTCTCTAGTAAGGTCTAAGTACTAATCTCGGTAAGTTCTCTTTTTTCTTCTTCATATTATTATTTTACTCATTTGAGAGATTTTCACACCAGTGTTAGCTGATGGTTTTCCACTGGAGGCTGAGTGATAGCAAGCCTCCTTAAGGCTCTAGGACTTTTCTCTGTATTCTAGCCGACCTAATCAATGCTGTAGTTTAAATGGTCTCCATTCGTCCTCTAAGTCCTCCAGTCCCTGTACCAATCATTTGCCGAGTGCATCAATTACAATTGGTCTCACCGTCACTTTCATGTTCCACAGTTTTTTCAATTCTCTAGAAAAATCCAGGTATTTTCCTCACTTTTCCCTTCCTTTCAGTTTTATTCTATGGTCAGCCGGGACAGCAAAATCCACAATTCAGCAGGTTCTCTTTTTTCTTCTTTTTTTTTTTTTTTTTTTGTTGTTGACTGTCACTAGGTCTGGTCGTCTGGCTGAGATTAGATGATCCGTTTGTATCTCAAAGTCTTAAAGACCTTTTGCGTCTCATTTTCTAGGACGGATTCTGTGATGTGCATATACCATCTGTTCGTTTGGTCAAATTTAAAATTTTTGCACAATTCCCAGTGAATCACCTTCCCCACCCAGTCGTGTCTAGTCTTATACAGTCTTTATTGAATTCGTTTATTTTGTGATTGGTCGTTTCGTCTCAATTATCAAATGATCTACATCTGCTATTTTATTGGGTATAATCAATTCTTGTTTTGATATAGTTGGTCCTTATGACTTTGTTTTGTGTTGCTATGAGAAAAGATTCAGTTTCTCTCATAAGGTTTCCCTTAGACAGGTTCAAGTTTTCTCGATTTCGATTGTTTGTCGCTTTCTTATTATTATTATCATTATTATTTACTCATTATTATTTTTCACATCAGCGTTAGCCGATGGTCTTTCTCTGGAGTTTGATTGACAGCAAGTCTCCTTAAGTCTCCAGGACTCTTCTCGGTATTCTGACCGTTCTCAACAATGCTGTAGTTTGAATGGTCTCCACTCGTCCGCCAACTTCCAAGTCCTCCAGTCCTTTTAATAATCCTTCAGTTACTGTTCCAAACGCACCAATTACAATTGGTATAATTGTCACCTTCATGTTCCATAGTTTTTTCAATTCCTTAGCAAGGTCGAGGTACTTATCCTTCTTTTCACATTCTTTCAGTTTTATTTTGTGGTCAGCCGGGACAGCAAAGGCCACAGTTTTGCTAGTTCTCTCTTTTTTTTTTCTTTTTTTTTTTTTTTTTTTTTGTTGATTATTATTAGGTCTGGTCTTTTGGCCGAGATTAGGTGATCCGTGTGTATGTCAAAGTCCCGTAGGAGTTTATGTGTTATTTTCTCGGGCAGGTGCAGTGTTGTGCATATACCATTTGTTTGTATGGTCAAATTTAAATTTCTTGCACATCTCCCACTGGATCACCTTGCCGACCCAGTTGTGTCTAGTCTTATATTCCTTCTGTGCTAATTTGCTGCATTCGCTTATTATGTGATTGATGGTTTTATCTCTGTCACCACATAGCCTACATTTGCTATTTTGTTGCGTCTTATTTATTCTCGCTTTGATGTGATTGGTTTTTACGGCGTTGTTTTGTGCTGCTATTAGGAGAGATTCTGTTTCTCTCTTAAAGTTTCCTTTTCTTAGCCATGTCTAGGTTTTGTCGTGTAAGATGTTGTTTATTTGTCGTTTAAACCGCCCATAGAGTTGTTTTCCTTCCCATTTTTGTTTCCTAGTTATTGTCATTCTGTTGTCCATCGTGTTATCAGTATCGTTTCTGATGGCTGTATTGAGTCCTCCATCGTGGTTTTGTATATAGTCTTCGATTCGTTGTATCGATGCGTCAACGCTGTCTTCAATGCTGGTAAGTCCTCTTCCTCCCTCTTTTCTTGATACGTATAGTCTGTCAACGTTGTGGGATGTAATGCCTTATGTATTATTATTATTATTATTATTATTGCTGTGGTTGTTTGTTGTGAATTTTGTCAGTGGATAAGTTCAGTTCTTAATCTATCGTTGTTTTTCAGCCAAAAGTAAAAAGCAATTTACTGAAATTATACATTTACGGAAACTTCCTCTATCGGTTTAAGAACTATGGCCCTGTTGATTCCACTTGATTGCCTCTCGATGAGTACTCCCCCTACCACCATTTTTGTTCTTTTCATTTAATTGCTTCACCTATAAAAACTTTTTTTTTCAAAAATCTTTCTTCAACACGCTATTATTCCTTTTTTCTCTATTTTTCTTTCTTTACTTACTTGAAACTTTCTCTCTCGATTTTGAATCTCATTTATATTTATATATATATATATATTCTTCCTTAATTTTTCTTCTTCTTCTTCTTCTTCTTCTTCTTCTTCTTCTTCTTCGTTACAGTCTCCTTCTTTGTTGTCTTTTTCATCTTTTACTTCTTCTTCGTTGCAATCTTCTTCTTTTTCTTGATTACAGTCTCCTCTTTGGTATTCTTCTTCTTCTTCTTATCCACTAATTCTTCTTCTTCTTTGATATATACACCAATTCTTCTTCTTCTTCTTCTTCTTCTTCTTCTTCTTCTTCTTCTTCTTTATATCCACTAATTCTTCTTCTTCTTCTTCTTCTTCTTCTTCTTCTTCTTTATATCCACAAGTTCTTTTTCTTCTGCTTTGATATATACACTAATTCTTCTTCTTCTTCTTCTTCTTCTTCTTCTTCTTCTTCTTCTTCTTCTTCTTCTTCTTCTTCTTCTTCTTTATATCCACAAATTCTTTTTACTTCTTCTTTGATATATACACCAATTTTTCTTCTTCTTCTTTTTCTTCTTTATATCCACAAATTCTTCTTCTTCTTCTTCTTTCTATCTTTCTTCTTCTTCTTCTTCTTCTTCTTCTTCTTCTTCTTTAACAACCTTCCCTTCGGCTTTCTTCTTTTCTGCTAAATAATCTTCCAACTTTCGTTCACATTCTCTTTCTCTATTTTCTCCTCCTCCTCCTCTTCTTCTTCTTCTTCTTCTTTCCCCCTCTCTCTCTCAGTCTATTCTTTCTTTTCCCCTCCATTTCTGACACTCCCTCTTCTTCCGACACCTTCGCTTCTCCCATTTCTCAATTTGAATTCATCATCTGGTTTTAATCAATTGTGTCAGCTAAAAGCAAATTTACTCCTGGACGTTTTTAGTCTACTTTTTAAATCATAATTATCTCCCCTTCACGACGCTCTGCTTATTCACTTTTTGCCCAATTGATTCGAACTTTTTTTTACAGTTCAAGAAAGGTAACAGTAGGTATTTCTCCATCATTACAGTCAAGGACAAATATCCAAGAAATTATCTATTCAGTTACTAATAAAACACCCGATGCCTACCATGATAATTTTTTTTTTTGGCTTATCAAAATAGATCCAATTTTGACGACAACCACACAAGAATGCTACGAGCAATATTGAACAAGTCCTGGAGCAGCACCCCACAAAGCAGCAGCTGTACGGCCACCTACCACCCATTCCGAAAACTATCCAAGTTAGACGAACCAGACATGCGGGACACTGCTGGAGAAGTAAGGATGAGATCATAATAGATGTACTCCTGTTGACCCCTTCACTTGGACGTGCAAAAGCAGGACTACTAGCTAGAACTTACATACAGCAGTTCTGTGCCAATACAGGATGTAGTCCTGAAGACCGGCCGGAAGCAATGGACGATAGGGAGGGGTGGCGAAAGAGGGTCAGGGATATCCATGCTGATTCCGTGACATGATGAGGATGATGATGATTAAGTATCATCCTTGGTTATATAACATAGTTATGATCTTGGATTTGACCGGCTACGTTTTCAGGGTTGACAAAAGGACCAAGGTGACTGATATTAAAGAATTATTTCATTGCTGTTTGAATAAAGGACTGGAAATTTAATTCATCACAATTTTCAAATGACATCCTCCAAATAGTGGCTATTATTCTGAAATTTTCAACCTATGGCAGTATTGATTTTCTATCTGGAACAGCATCATTTCGGCAGAACATGAAATGAGCACGAAAAGATCTCTGAGTACCAACCATAGATTTACCAATCTGAAAAAGCGTGCACCGATCCAAGTTATGATCATAATTGATCGTATCTGGAAAAAATGGTTTGATGATTCGTTGATTGTGTCGGAACAAGAGGGAATTATCTCCCTTGTTCCAGATTATCTAAATAGAGAACCAGCTGCATTTTCGTAAAAATCCAAATGAGATCGCGACCTTTGAACTGGCTTGTTACGCGGATTTTAAACTCGTATTTCAACTAATAATATTTTTCAGGTTGATTGGTGTTTCATAACTTATCCAACTCTTGTGGGTAATCTAATGCCAAATCCCTTTTCTTTTTTTTTTTTTTTTTTGAATTCAAGTCAGGCCTGACCGATAAAATGAAACGCAGTTTCTTCCAAGCAGCGGTCGTGTCGATACTGCTATCGGGATGCACTATATGGACGCTAACTAAACGGATGGAGAAAAAGCTTGACGGCAACAATACAAGAGCAATTTTGAACAAGTCCTGGAGGCAACACCCCACAAAGCACCAGCTTTAAGGCCACCTACTTGCGAGGCATACTCCTCTTTCGAGGGTGTGTCATCCGATCACCGAATAGTCACGGCAAAAATACGACTAAGCCTACGAAAAAAGCCACACGGACAGTGGCCACTAAACACTATGACTAGGCCCTCCTTAACAACAGAGATATGAGAGATAAATATGTATTAGAACTAAGAAACAGATTCGAGACACTACAAGAGAAGGAAGAAAAATACCCCAAACGACGAATATGAGAATTTCGTTAACGCACACCTCGAGGCGGCATCGAAGTGTATTCCAACAAAACCTAGAACGAAATATAGAGCCCCATGGGAAACAGAAGAGGTTAGAGAAAAACGTGCACTTGTGAAAACTGCCTCCAAAAGCTATCAGATGAACCCAACAATTGCAAATGTCCGAATACTAAAAAAGGCACAATATTAATTAGCAGGCATATATCTAAAAGAACAAACGGAATTCATACAAAATAAGATAGATAAGATTAGAGACTCGGTGGAGGATAGGCAATCTAGGATAGCCAGGCAAACAATAAACGAAGTGATTAGAAGGAAAAGCACAGCCAAAGCAAAACTAAAAGCGGCAAACCAACAAGAAAGAATAAAACTGTGGAAACAGCATTTTGAAAACCTACTAGCTAACCCTCTGAACGTTACACAGGAACCGACCACCAGAATTATCAGTAAGCAATTGGACATTAAACTAGGACCGTTCACCAAAGAAGAACTCGACTCGGTTCTCAGAAAAATTAAAAATAGGAAAGCTGCAGGGCTTGACGAAATTCCCCCAGAAGTGTGGAAGACTAGACAATTCGACAACATACTGCTCCGACACTGCAACGCAGTCTATAACCAAAATCCGATAGACAGATGGACGAAGGGATGCATCCTCCCCTTCCCTAAGAAGGGTGACCTCGGATTAGCCAAGAACTATCGAGGTATGACACTTACATCCATAGCAGCCAAAATCTACAATGCCCTACTACGAAACCGCATAGTACACCAAATCGACAAAATCCTGAGGAAAAGCTAAAATGGATTCAGAAGAAACAGGTCCACGACCTCACAAATATTGACCATCCGTAGAATGCTAGAAGGCGTAAGGGCAAAAAACCTACAGGCGACATTACTATTTGTCGATTTTACCACGGCCTTCGATTACATTCACAGAGGGAAGATGGAACAAATCCTACTAGCATACGGCCTACCAGAAGTAATCGTAGCAGTAATAACGATTCTCTACAGAAACACCAAAGTAAAAGTGCGTTCACCCGATGGAGACACAGAATACTTCGACATTGTAGCAGGAGTACTACAAGGGGACACGCTAGCCCAATACTTCTTTATCATCTGTCTAGACTAGGCACTTAAGACATCGATCGATAACATTAGGGAAAACGGCTTCGTGCTGACAAAGAAAAGAAGCAGACGGTATCCCGCATAAACAATTACCGACGCCGACTACACCGATGACATCTCGCTACTGGCCAATACACCCAACCAAGCCGAAACACTACGGCATAGCTTGGAACGAGCTGCTGCAGGCATTGGACTCCATGTTAATGCACACAAAACTGAATTTATGTGCTTTAATCAGAAAGGTGACATCTCCACACTAGACGGAACCTCTCTGAAACTGGTTGACAAATACACCTACCTAGGAAGCAGCGTCTCGTCAACCGAAAAACACATCGATACACGGCTTACAAAGGCATGGACAGCTATTGATAGGCTTTCGATCATATGGAAATCAAACCTGACCTATAAAATGAAACGCAATTTCTTCCAGGCAGCGGTCGTGTCGATACTGCTATATGGATGCACTACTTGGACGCTGACTAAACGGCTGGAGAAGAAGCTAGACGGCAATTATACAATAATGTTGAGAGCAATATTGAACAAGTCCTGGCAGCAACACCCCACAAGGCACCAACTATACGGTCACCTACCACCTATGACGAAAACTATCCAAGCTAGACGAACCAGACATACAGGACACTGCTGGAGGAGCAAGGACGAGCTCGTAAGTGATGTACTCCTGTGGACCCCCGCATGTGGCCAATCAAAAGCAGGACGACCAGCTAGAACATACATATAGCAGCTATGTGATGATACGGGATGTAACCCTGAAGACCTGCCAGAGGCGATGAATGATAGGGAGACGTGGAGAGAGAGGGTCAGACATATCCGTGCTGGCCGCACGACATGATTATGATGATGATGATGACCTCCCATCACGAAAACTATCAAAATTAGACGAACCAGACATGCAGGACACTGCTGGAGAAGCAGGGACGAGCTCATAAATGATGTTCTCCTATGGACCCCCACACATGTTCGAGGTAAAGCAGGGCGACCAGCCCGAACCTACATGCAGCAGCTCTGTGAGGATACGGGATATAGCCCTGAGGACCTGCCAGAAGTGATGAATGATAGGGAGGAGTGGTGAGGGAGGGTCAAGGATATCCATGCTGGTGGCATGACATGATGATGATGAATTTATAAGTGAATATTTTGTAGATAACACGATTTCTAAACGATTTTCATTTGTTTTTACATTTAAATAGTTTTAAGTATACATATTTAATTCTTCAAGTATTCCTATGTAATAATAATAATATTAATTCTATTTATCAAATATTCCTATGTAATACAAAAAAAATTAGTAAGTAAAGTTGGAACCCGTAGTCGAGGGTGACCAGAAGGCTCCCTTTTCAATAACTACTACACCGAGGTATAGGGGAGAGCACTACTCCTTTCCCTGGATTGCTCCACTTTACCCTTAATACGCACCTTATATTGCTGAGTGTTAAGCAAGGAGGTATCAAGTATCATTTTTAAAATCTTTGGTATGATGCGACCTGGGATTGGACCCTGTTCTCCCGGACCATTAGGCGAACACTCTACCCACTAGATCAATGAGCCGGTCAGTGTTCGCCAATATATATATATATATATATATATATACTTATATATATACACATTGGCCTAGCAGTTAGAGTGTTCGCCAATGAGTGTTAGAGTGTTCGGGAGAGCTGGGTTTAATCCCAGGTCGAGTCATACCAAAGACTCAAAAAATGGTACTTGATGCCTCCTTGCTTAACACTCAGCATTATAAGGTACGGATCAAGGGTAAAGAAGGGAAATCCAGGGAAGGAGTAGCGCCCTCCCCTACACCTTGGTGTAGTAGCTATCGAAAAGGGAGCCTTCGGGTTACCCTCGACTATGGTCGCCGACTTTACTTACTTACTTTTTATATATATGTGTGTATATACGTACATGCATATATATACATATATATATATATATACATATGTATATATACATATATATATATACACACACACATATATATATATATGTATGTATGTACATATATATATATATATATATATATATATATATATGTATGTATGTACATATATATATATATATATATATATATATATATATATATATATATATATATATTGTCTCTGTTCGTGTTATTTTGTGTGAGTTATGACTATTCAACGTTTATTAACACCAAAAATAACAGAATCTCGGATGCCTAATTGACTCCGAAACAGAAAGAAATTGGGAAAAGAAAGGTAAAGATATATATATATATATATATATATATATATATATATATATATATATATATATATATATTTATGCAACTACCGCTGACAACACCCTCGTACAGATAGCATCACCATCAAATGCATATAAAATGTTGGGACTTTTTTAGCAGTCTAAATAAAGAAGAGAATTCTCGATGTAGTTTTTTTGTTTCTTTGTCTGTTTGTTGATTTATCTTTGATTTGGAGTTTTTTATTTTGTTTTGTTTTTGTTTTTTTTTGTTTATTTTTTTATTAGGTCAGAATAAATCGCACGTCTCCTTGGGGTCAGTTGATGAAAACATGTAATTAGTCACGTGGTATACGTATTACAATTTGTTTAGGTCGTCAAGCTAGAATAGATGATTTTTGTTAAACGAGGAAATTGAATATCGAATGATTGGAGTTCAGATTCAGTTAGTATTCAATTTACTGATGTAAATTCGAAATATGTTCACCGCGGTGAAGGATTTTTTTGTAAAAATAACGAAAGAACCAAACAATTTAAATTTGTCCGTAAACAATTGATTTGGTTTGGTTTGGTTTGGTTTCTTAGTTTAATGGCATATCAACTCTTTTCAGGTTATTTAATGCCAAAGCCATTCTCCTAGAAGAACAGTAGTGGTACTATTTAACCCATAGCTGGGAGGATATGGGGTTCATACCTTTCCCAAGGGTATTTGCCCCAAAGTGAACGTAATAGCACGACTGGAGTACGAACTCGCGTTCTACGATTCCACAGTCCATCGCTTTAACCATTACTACACGAGGACACCCCCTGTAAACGATTGAGGAACGCTCTGAGTGTGTGTGTGTGTGTGTGTGTGTGTGTGTGTGTGTGTGTGTGTGTGTGTGGGCATGTTTTATTCATAATTGATTTCGTTTTATTCGGTCTGGTTTTATGGCATATCAACCATTGTAAGTTATTTAATGCAAAATCATTTTTATAAACATAAAAACAGTTCTATTTCAAATAATTCAGTATAGCATAAGTTTAGTTTTTGTTTGCACACAGTTAAATGTAAAAACAGTTCTATTTCAAACAATTCAGTTTAGCATAAACACACAGTTCTATTTGAGCGTATATGTGTGTGTATATGTATGTCACTTTGACAGACTGATTAGTTAGAGATTTCAAAAGAGGATACGCACCTGGATAAGCAAGGAATAACGGAAATGAATCACGTGAATTGAGTGAGAAGGAAAAATGTGAGGGCATCCAGAAAATATATGAAGCGGAATTTTTTTGACCTCACCGTCAGGTTTGTACATTGGATAATTTTCTCATTCTATTGACAGAAAATTGGTTTGGTGATGAAGTAATTTTTCAGGGCGATAACGTATTGGTTTGGTGATGATGAAGTAATTTTTCAGGGCGATAACGTATCTTGTGAATAAGGAAATGGGGGTGAAAGCTTTTCTTTAAGAGACTTAAAACTAATGACATGGGAGGCGAACAGTCCGGATCTAAATCCAATCAAAATTTTACGGTGGAATTTTTTTTAAGAATTTAATGAGAAGGCTCCATCGACCAAGAATGCCATTCAGGAAAAATTGAAACTACTTTGATGAAGAATATTGCTTTAAATTAGGGAAATTCATGCCTGAAAGAACTTTCATAAAAGCTCAAAGTAACTAAGAATTAACCCTTATAACCCGAAGGTACTGCAATTCTGCTAATTTCCCATAGTGTTATATCTCGAGTTACCGCTTTTGCGATAGTCCACGTAGCCTTAGCTGTCTGAATTTCTAAGACGAAGAATGATGATTTTTATCATTAAGGGTTTTCGGACTATTGTCTTCATCTTTATTGTCATTTCCAAAACGTTTCGGCCGATATGTCCTCCGGCCTTCTTCAGGTGTTTGTTGTCTAAATTTCTGAGACGAAGCATGATGATTTTTATCATTAAGGGTTTTCGGACTATTGACTTCATCTTTATTGTTATTTCCAAAACGTTTCGGCCGATATGTCCTCCGGCCTTCTTCAGGTGTTTGTCGAACTCTGGAAACTACACGGAACTTCAAACTACGTCCTTTATTGAATCCATGGGAGTCCCCTGTTCCGATTCCGTTAGCCATAACCGGGTACAAGTGTTAAGTATTCCTGAATCGTTACTCGCCTGCAGTCAGGATTGAACCCTGCAACCTCCAGATGATTGTCTCCTTAGACGCTTAGGGAAACAACGCCTATAACCGTTTCGCTATGTGTCCTGCTGGACGAGTTCGACAAACACCAACAGAAGGCTGGAGGACATATCGGCCGAAACATTGTGGAAATAACAATAAAGATGAAGACAATAGACCGAAAACCCATCATGATAAAAAAAATCCACTGCCTTCCATAGTTGTTGTCTATCGCACCACGTTTTTGACCAAGTAAACCTCTGGCCGGCTTGGGTAGGATTTGAAACCGCTATCTTCTGACAATGCTCACCTGGAACCGTAGAGACTCAACGCCTCTATCCGCTGCGCCCGAAGGGCGATCAAGGATGGATTTTTTGGTTTGTACGGACCCGACTATGGAAGACCAGATTAGGATTTATAAGGCCAACAAATCTATCCTTGATCGCCCTTCGGGGCCCGTGGCGCAGCGGATAGAGGCGTTGAGTCTCTATTCAATTCAATTCCTACCCAAGCCGGCCAGAGGTTTACTTGGTCAAAAACGTGGTGTGATAGTCAACAACTATGGAAGGCAGTAATTACTGGGGATACGGTTACAAGACTCATCATTCCTATCCGAGGTCCCGGTAAAAATCACCTGAAGAAGGCCAGAGGTGAAATTTGGCCGAAACGTAGTGAAAGAAGAAACAACACAAAAAAACTACCAAGATGAGGACAAAAAGTCCTTGTTTATAAACAAATCCCTTGGCAACAGTCTGACCAATCAACGGCCTTTTTACAAATTGGCTTCGGCATGCGCCGTCAGTGAAGTTTCGCCAAGTATTCAAAATGAAGGTGGCCGATATTTTGCAAAATAATCTGTAAGAATGCCTTCCAAACGGATGAGTGCTGAAAAGGTAATTGCATAAATATTTAGTGACCTTGAAGAAGATCTTGATGTATAAAGGGGTCCATTGATCTAGTGAGTAGAGTGTTCACCAATGGCCCGAGAGACCGAGGTTCAATCCCAGGTCGAGTCATACCAAAGACTTAAAAATAATACTCGATCCCTCTTTGCATGACTATCAATATTAAACGATAGGGATCAAGGGTAAATTGGAGCAATCCATGGAAAGGAGGAGCGCCTCCCCTACACCTCGGTGTTTTAGCTAACGAAAAGGGAGCCTTCGGGTCGCCCTCGACTACGGTCACCAAATTACTATTAGAAGAGGGTGAAAAAGTCGATACTTGGGGGGGTGCCAGGGGTGCCAAGCGAGGGACTCTCTAGGATTTTACGTATTAGGGTTCAAAGATTTAGTTTTAATTATTTGGTTAATGAATTCCACAGTTTTTTCCTCAATATTCCGTTATTCCGTAATATTTCTCTCTCTGCATGGCTTGGGAAAATTAATTCAGATAACTTAATTTTGCTCGTTAAAAGAATATTCAAGGAAGCCAGAATTTTCAGCCATTAAGTAAAAATGTTTCGCGACTTATTTGCTATTAGTTCATTTACTGATGAATTAGAAAAAATTAAGTAAACATCTTTTGAGTATATTATTTCCATAATTTTTTATGTATATATATATATATGTAAAGTTGGCGACCATAGTCGAGGGTAACCCGAAGGCTCCCTTTTCGATAGCTATTACACCAATGTGTAGGGGAGGGCGCTACTCCTTTCCTGGATTGCTCTACTTTACCCTTGATCCGTACCTTATAATGCTGAGTGCTAAGCAAGGAAGCATCAAGTACCATTTTTGAGTCTTTGGTATGACTCGACCTGGGATTGAACCCAGGTCTCCCGGGCCATTGGCGAACACTGGTCAAGTGGGTAGAGTGTTCGCCAATGATCCGTGAGACCTGGGTTCAATCCCAGGTCGCGTCATACCAAAGACTTTAAAAATAGTACTTGATACCTCCTTGCTTAACACTCAGCATTATAAGGTACATATCAAGGGTAAAGTGGAGCAATCCAGGGAAAGGAGTAGCGCCCTCCCCTACACCTGGGTGTAGTAGCTATTGAAAAGTGAGCCTTCTGGTCGCCCTCGAATACGGTCGCCAACTTTACTTACTTATATATATATGTATATTTCAAAATAAATAGGTCTTCTGAGAAATTTGTATTTTTTTTTAATTATTAATTTCATTCTTACATACGTGTATGTTTCCAGCTTGTTTCTTTCGTCAGATAACATTTAGTTATTTACTAGGTTCTTTGCTTGGATGTGGCACAAGGCCATATGAATGGAGTACCCACTGAGACTCGAACTCACTCATGGAGGTTTGTTAGTTGAATGTTTTTAAGGTTTTGTATCGGTTTATATAGAGGTCACTGTTTTGTGTCAGATTTCTCTTCCTATTCCTCCTCTCTTTCCCTTTGTCAGAGGGTATCTCCTGGTCTACCTTGTGAGTCGTTGTTTTACTCTGGGTCATTGTGTGTGTGTGATTGATGTTATAGAGTTTATTAGTCGTTTTAAGTGGTTTTGAATTCCTCTAACAGTTACTTTTTTTCTGTATGGTGTGTGTATTTGTTCCTCTATGTATGTGTGTATAGTTTGGGCTTAATTGTTCCCGTGTGTGTGTATAGTTTGGGCTTGATTGTTCCAGTGTGTGTGTATAGTTTGGGCTTGATTGTTCCCGTGTGTGTGTATAGTTTGGGCTTGATTGTTCCCGTGTGTGTGTATAGTTTGGGCTTAATTGTTCCCGTGTGTGTGTATAGTTTGGGCTGAATTGTTTCCGTGTGTGTGTATAGTTTGGGCTTGATTGTTCCCGTGTGTGTGTATAGTTTGGGCTTGATTGTTTCCGTGTGTGTGTATAGTTTGGGCTTGATTGTTTCCGTGTGTGTGTATAGTTTGGGCTTAATTGTTCCCGTGTGTGTGTATAGTTTGGGCTTGATTGTTTCCGTGTGTGTGTATAGTTTGGGCTTGATTGTTTCCGTGTGTGTGTATAGTTTGGGCTTGATTGTTTCCGTGTGTGTGTATAGTTTGGGCTTGATTGTTTCCGTGTGTGTGTATAGTTTGGGCTTGATTGTTCCCGTGTGTGTGTATAGTTTAGGCTTGATTGTTCCCGTGTGTGTGTATAGTTTGGGGTTGATTGTTTCCGTGTGTGTGTATAGTTTGGGCTTGATTGTTTCCGTGTGTGTGTATAGTTTGGGCTTGATTGTTCCCGTGTGTGTGTATAGTTTGGGCTTGATTGTTCCCGTGTGTGTGTATAGTTTGGGCTTAATTGTTCCCGTGTGTGTATAGTTTGGGCTTGATTGTTCCCGTGTGTGTATAGTTTGGGCTTGATTGTTCCCGTGTGTGTGTATAGTTTGGGGTTGATTGTTCCCGTGTGTGGGTATTGTCTGGGCTTGAGTAAGAGAGGATAGCTCATTGAAGAAGGTGATGAAGTCTATTTCTTCACTAGCATTAGTAGGACTGTGGCAGATGATTATTGTACTGAGGTTGCCGTTAAACGTAGCTACCATCATTCTCCGTTGCAGACGGCTACTAAGCTCCCATCTTTAAAATCATCCAAATACGACGAACAAGACATGCGAGACACAGCTGGAGAAGCAAGGACCAATTTATAAGTGACGTTCTCCTATGGACCCCTTCATAAGGCCGACCAACAAGAACTTATCTACAGCAGCACTGTACGGACACAGGATGTAGTCTGGAAGACCTACTGGAAGCGATGGATGATTGAAACGAATAGCGAGAGAGAGGGGGGATATTCATGCTAGCAGTGCTACCTGATGATGATATATAATTGTAGGATTAGCCACATTGTAGATTGTGCTTGAAGGGAAAATACCATATTATAAGTTTTCAGAATTGAGGAATTTTGTTTTAATTAAATTCTTAATCTTGATAATTTTTTTATCACAGCTGATACATATATATATATATATATATATATATATATATATATATACGTCTGTTGGAGGTATATGTGTGTGTGCAACAAAGAGGAAAGAAAGATAGAAGGAAATATGGAGAAACATGAAGGAAGTGGCCGTAAAATTACGAATGAAAGTGAAGGAGGAAATATAGAAGGAATTTCAAAGAAAAAACATGAAAAAGAAAGGGAGAAATAGAGAAAAAAGAAAATAAAAGACAGAAAGAACCAAATACGAAATTAATCAATAAATAAAATGCAACAAGAAAGAAAGAAAGAAAGAAAGAAAGAAAGAAAGAAAGAAAGAAAGAGGGAAATTCGAAAAATATTCTGCAAAACGAATGAAAAACAAGAGAAAAAAAAACAGAAAGCTGAAGAAAAAAAGTTTAAATTAATCTATAGAAAAAACTTTAAAATAAAATAAATCAATAAAGATGAAGAGAGAAAAAAAGCAAAAGAAAGAAAGAAATTATGAAGGAAGTATGAACTAGAAAGAAAGAAAGAATGTTAAAGGAAAAGGAAAAACAAGAAAGAAAGAAAGAAAGAAAGAAAGAAAGAAAGAAATCAAAAAGATGAAGAAAGTATGAATTAGAAAGAAAGAAAGAAAAAAAGAAAAAAAGAAATCAAAATGATGAAGAAAAAATGAACTAGAAAGAAATAAAGAAAGAAAGAAAGAAAGAAAGAAAGAATGTTAAAGGAAAAGGAAAAGAGAAAGAAAGAAAGAAAGAAAGAAAGAAATCAAAATGATAAAGAAAGTCTGAACTAGAAAGAAAGAAAGAAAGAAAGAAAGAAAGAAAGAAAGAAAGAAATCAAAATGATGTAGGAAGTATGAAATAGAAAGAAAGAAATAAAGAAAGAAGGAAAGAAAGAACGTGAGAAAGTTAAAGGAAAAGAAAAAGCAAAAAAGAAAGAAAGAAAGAAATCAAAATGATGAACGAAGAATGAACTAGAAAGAAAGAAAGAAAGAAAGAATGTTAAAGGAAAAGAAAGAAAGAAAGAATGAATGAAAGAAAGAAAGAATGAATGAAAGAAAGAAAGAAATCAAAATGATGAAGGAAGTATGAAAAAAAAAGAAAGAAAGAAAGAAAGAAAGAAAGAAAGCTTAAAGCAAAGAGAAAAATCTATACGGAGAAAGAAAGGAAGAATGAATGAATGTTAAAGGAATAGGAAAAGAAAGAAAGAAAGAAAGAAAGAAAGCTCAAAACAAAGAGAAAAATCCATACAGAAAAAAAGAAAGAAAGGAAAAAGCAAAATGAATAACAACAAAATAAATGAAATCCAATTTTAGTCGAAAGGATATGAATTGAAACGTGTTCAGATGTTGATAAATAAATAGCTATTAAAATTGTTTCTTAATTACGAACGTCCGTTCTTGCAGTGTTCCGGGGTGAAGAGCAAGAAAGGCTGGGTCGGGGAGGAAAAAATTTCAAATCTCTAAAATGTACACGTGAACATCGAGTGATACAGATGCCAATACAATTCTCCTAAGAGTATTTGAAACCGAGCCTCTAATTTTAGAAGTGAAAAGTTTTCCATCGTTTGCATAAAGGATCCAAAAAAAGAAAGCACGTTACACCATTGAATATGTAATGGTTATTATGGATGATTGAGTCTAGTTTAAATCCCAAGCATAATGATGTGTGACCAGTCTAGGAGAAGGATTAGTATTAATTCCATCCAATAGTCTATAAATCAATGAAGAATTATGTTTTTTTCTTATGGAACATACAATCCAAAACTTTATCATTAAATAAAGTTAATGAGCGAAATCTATCGAGAGGGAAATCCGTGGCCTAGTGGCAAACGTACTGAACTGCAGCATCTAAAAAAGCGAATTCGAACTTCTGTTTTGGTTTTACGTTCACTTTTGGACTAATACCCTTGCGAAAGGCATGAACTCCTTTGTACCACCCAGGTCTGTGTTTAATGACCTTTGGCATAAAATAAACCATGCTCTTAAACATATAAATGAAACGAAAACTTAGCGAAATCGAAACTAATTATTAATCGTAATCAGTAATAATAATTATTAATAACTAATAATAATCATTAATAATGATTAATAGTTTTTAGCTAATTTGTGAATGGTTGTTAGTTGTGCTTTTTCTTTCTTTTTTATTTCTTGCTTCTTTTTCTTTTTTCTTTCATATCTTTTTCTTTCATTCATTTTCTTTCTTTTTTATTTCCTTTTTCTTTTTTTTTCTTTCATATTTTTCTTTTTTCTTTCTTTTTCTTTTTTCTTTCTTTTTTCTTTTTTCTTTGTCTTTTTTCTTTCATATTTTTCTTTTTTCTTTCTTTTCTTTCTTTTTTCTTTTGCTTTATCTTTTTTCTTTCTTTTTCTTTTTCTTTTTTCTTTCATATTTTTCCTTTTTTCTTTCTTTTTCATTCTTTTTCCTTTTTTCTTTTTCTTTTTCTTTCTTTCCTTTTCTTTTTTATTTCCTTTTTCTTTTTTTTTTTTCTTTCATATTTTCTTTTTTCTTTCTTTTCTTTTTCTTTTTTCTTTCATATTTTCTTTTTTCTTTTTTTCTTTTTCTTTTTTCTTTCATATTTGTCTTTTTTCTTTCTTTTTCTTTCTTTTTTCTTTTTTCTTTGTCTTTTTTCTATCGAATTTTCTTTTTTCTTTCTTTTTCTTTTTTTTCTTTTTCTTTATCTTTTTTCTTTCTTTTTTCTTTCTTTTTTCTTTTTCTTTTTTCTTTCATATTTTTCTTTCCTTTTTCTTTTTTTTTTCCTTTCTTTTTCATCTTTTCTCTTTTTTCTTTCTTTTTCTTTTTTTTTCTTTTCTTTTTTCTTTCTTTTTTCTTCTTTTTTCTTTCTTATTTTTCTTTTTTCTTTCTTTTTCTTTCTTTTTTCATTCTTTTTTTATTCTTTTTTCTTTAATATTTTTCTTTTTCTTTCTTTTTCTTTCATATTTTCTTTTTCTTTCTTTTTCTTTCTTTTTCCTTTTTTCTTTCCTTTTTGTCTTTCTTTTTCTTAATCCTTTTTTCATTTTTCTTTTTTCTTTTTCTTCTGTTTCTTTTATCTTCTTTTTTCCTTTTTTCTTTCTTTTTTCATAACCACATAAGAAGAAGACGATTGTTTTGTGTCATATACAAGACACTCGTTGGAGAGGGGGGGTCTTACCCCTCTGCAGAAGTGGAGTCGGTGTATTCTACAGCCCCAGAAAAAGACAGAAAGACAGACAGACAGACACAGAGAGAGAGAGAGAGATAGAGAGAGAGAGAGAAAGAGAAAGAGAGAGAGAGAGTAAAAGACAAAAACAATAAGGAGAATGAAAGAAGTTAAAGAAAAGAAAGAGAGTTACGAGTCTGTTTGCTCTGTGGGGTATTTTATTTTTCGTTTTTTCTTGTTTTTTGTTTTTTGTTGTTTTTTTTTTTTTGCTTTAGTTTTTTTTTTTTTGTGGTTGTTTTGTTTAGTTCTATTTTTTTGCTTGTCAAATAAATAGAAATTCGAGAGAGTAACGATTGATTGATTGATTGATTGATTATACCATACGCAGAACAGCCTTTCTCTAGAGGGGATCTAACCCCCTCTTCAGTGGATACTGTGAACGTATTCTTAGCCTCCCCGGCTGGGGGAAATAAAATAACGAATCAGAATACAAAGAAGGAAAGAATATTAAAGTCGATAAAGTTTCACGAAAAAAACAAGAGAGAGAGACAGAGAGAGAGAGATAGACAGAGAGAGAGAGAGAGAGAGAGAGAGAGAGAACATGAAAAATAATAAGGGGAATAGAAGAATTAGCATACTGAAGAAAAAATGAAGGAAACTAGATGAGGAAGAAAAAAAAAGAGATTTTAAAAACCAAAAATGAAAAAAGAAAAACAAGTCAAACGTTTTGCAATATTTTTTCCTTTGGTACTTGTCTGCTGCGCGTACAACACGTGACTGAAATAGTTCAAGCCTCTGGATATACCCACGAGGTTGGCCGTATCGTTATAGTTGGTACGCTGACATGTTGTGCATGACTTCAAACCGAGTGTAATTTGAAAGCCGAACAGAAGCACTAACAGAAGTATGAAGTCTAATTCGGGAACTTGAAGTTCAGACAGGGCTATAACGCCACAGAGCCAACGAAAAACATTTGAAGTGCTTAGAGCGAAAGTGCGGTCGATCACAGTACAGTAACCAGATAAATGAACCCCAGTCAGCCGGACTGTAGCATGCATTAACTGCGTCTCTGCAGAGGGGTAACCCCTTAAATGAATATCCTGTTATGACACTTAAAAATATGATGGTTAAGTTCCAGCTTTGGGGAATGTCGAGTAACCCCTTCATTGCTATTGCTTCCTGGTCCTCTCTGGCTCGGATTGGTAGCACCTGATAGGGTCCTATCTATGAGCCAGATAGAACTGTTTGATATTTAAACCGTGTGCAAAGAAATCACTTATGTTAATTCGAATTGTTAGAAATAGAACTGTTTGACAATTTAACTATGCGTAAATTAAGGACTGGTGTTTAATTGAATTGTTAATGATACATAGCAATAGGTGGAACCAGTTGACAGTGGGTAAATGAATGGTGTCGAATAGAATCATCATCATCATCATCACGTCGCGCGATCAGCACGGATATCCCTGACCCTCTCCCGCTACCCCTCCCTATCGTCCATTGCTTTCGGCAGGTCTTCAGGATTACATCCCGTATCGGCACAGAGCTGCTGTACGTAGGTTCTAGCTGGTCGTCCGGCCTTTGCTCGTCCATATGAAGGGGTCCACAGGAGTACATCACTTATGTGCTCGTCCCTATTCTCCAGCAATGTCCCGTATGTCTGGTTCGTCTAATCTTGATAGTTTTCGTGATGGGTGGTAGGTGGCTGTACAGCTGCTGCTTTTTTGGGTGCTGCCTTCATGACTTGAGCAATATTTGAAATGACTTTAGTGTACGAACAAATGATTAGCATTAAATACAAATATGTGTTAGATCGCAATGGGTGAAACAATCTAACTTTGTAGAAACTATAGTAATACTTGCGTGCAAACAAATTAGTTTTTACTCATTTAAAAACAAGATTACCTCTCACCTATACCCCCACAACTATATATATATATATATATATATATAACCATTTAACAGTGTGCAAACAGATGGCTGATTTTAAATCAAATTGTTAGTGTTACGTAGTAATAATTGAAGTCATTTAACTGTGCTCAATAAAACTGTTTGACATTTAACTCTGTGTATTGCCCAGTCAGCTGGGGCTGTAGAATACACTGACTGCACCTCTGCAGAGGGGTAAGACTCCTCCCTAACGTGTGTCCTGGTTATGACACTAAACAATCTTATGGTGAGGTTCCAGTAATGCTGGAGCTTTGGGGAATGCGGAGTACCCCTTCATTGCCATTGCTCTCAGGTCCACTCTGGCCCGGAGTGGTAGCAACTGATAAGGGTCCTGTCTATGGGTTAAATAGAATTAACAGCATACTTATGCTAAAATGAATTGTTTGAGTAAAACTGAATAGTTTGAAATAGAAATGACTTTTACAATTAAACCCTACTTACATTTAAACTGCGTGCTTATGCTTAACTGAATTATTTCATATAGAACTGTTTTCGATATTAAAACTGTATTTACACTTAACCGAATTGTTACATACAACTGCTTGAATAGTTAGAAATGGAAATGTTTTTGACCATTAAACTGTGTACTTATGCTAAACTGAATTGTTTTAAATAGAACAGATTATTTACATAAAAATGGATTTGGCATTAAATAACCTACAAAGGTTGATATGCCATAAAACCCAACGAAACAAACCAAATAGATATCCCTGACCCTCTCTCGTCACCCCTCCCTATCGTTCATCGCTTCTGGAAGGTCCTCAGGGCTACATCCCGTATCTTCACAGAGCTGCTGTATGTAGGTTCGAGCTGGTCGCCCCGCTTTTGCTCGGCCATATGTGGGGGTCCATTGGAGTACATCACTTAAGAGCTCGTCCCTACTTATCCAGCAGTATCCTGCATGTCTGGTTCGTCTAACTTTGATAGTTTTCGAGATGGGTAGTAGGTGGCTGTATAACTGCTGCTTTGTGGGGTGTTGCCTCCAGGACTTGTTCAATACTGCTCGCAGTATTCTTGTGTAGTTGCTGTCAAGCTTTTTCTCCATCCGTTTAGTAAGCGTCCATGCAGTGTATCCCTATAGCAGTGTCGACACGACCGCTGCTTAAAAGAAACTGCGTTTCATTTAATCAGTCAGGTCTTACTTCCATATGATCGATAGTCTATTGATATAAATAGAATGATTCGTGATAAAAATACTTGAAACCTTCTACCAGGGTGCAAAAAGATTGAGCTTAGGTTAATTTAAAACTGTCAACTACAAAATGTGTTCATAAATCATTTATATTTCATGCATAAGTATGATGAGAATTTGGCATTAAATAACCTACAATAGTTGATATGCCATAAAACCCAACTTAAGCAAATCATATATATTTAATATATATGTATGAAGAGGATTTGGCATTAAATAACCTACAATGGTTGATATGCCATAAAACCCAACTTAAGCAAATTATATATATTTAATATATATGTATAAAGAGGATTTGGCATTAAATAACCTAAAATAGTTGATATGCCATAAAACCCAACTTAAGCAAATCATATATATTTAATATATATGTATAAAGAGGATTTGGCATTTAATAACCTACAATGGTTGATATGCCATAAAACCAAACCAAACCAAATCATATATATTTAATATATATTTATAAAGAGGATTTGGCATTAAATAACCTACAATAGTTGATATGCCATAAAACCCAACTAAACCAAATAATATATATTTAATATATATGTATAAAGAGGATTTGGCATTAAATAACCTACAATGGTTGGTATGCCATTAAACCCAACTAAACCAAATAATATATATTTAATATATATGTATAAAGAGGATTTGGCATTAAATGACCTACAATGGTTGATATGCCATAAAACCCAACCAAACCAAATTATATATATTTAATATATATTTAAAAAGAGGGTTTGGCATTAAATAACCTACAATGGTTGATATGCCATAAAATCTTAACAAAGCAAATTATATATGTTTAATATATATGTAAAAAGAGGATTTGGCATTAAATAACCTACAATGGTTGATATGCCATAAAATCCAAACAAAGCATATCATATATATTTAATATATATGTAAAAAGTGGGTTTGACATTAAATAGCCTACAACGTTTGATACGCCGTAAAACCCAACCCAACGAAGTCAAAATCAAACCATAAATAATAAGTCGATCTATCAATTTCTGTTACATATTGGAATGATTTTTTATTTTATCATTTGATGTTAATAGGATAGTTGGTTGGTTGGTTGGTTTTAATGCAACCTTTGTTGGAGTATTATATACCGAAGTAATTTATACAATAATTGTTTTAACCTACAAGGGTTTATATACCATTTAACCAAATCAAATCAAACCAGATGATTAAAGAAATTTTGCAATAACGTTGATGATCAACCCGTCAGGTCTGTTTAAAAGCGTAGATTATAAGGTCGTTCTCCAAGCCACATTAAAAAATCTGACGAGTAGCACTGGAGAGTATCAGGCGAGCTGAGCATCTCACATTCGCCACCTTCACAACGTTGGCAAGATCATACGACGCTACCGAATTGTGTCACACGTTACTAAAATATTGCAAAACTGTTAACTCTTTCTAGTATTTTCCTTGAAGAAAGCAAATAAGATGGTAGATTAATCGATTAATGCCTGCTACTCCCCACACAAAAGGGGGGGTGCGCGAGATAGCAGACGAAAACCGTTACAATAAAAAGGAAGAAAACGTCTTTTTTTCTTTCTTCTTTTTGCCCATAAAAAAGAACTTAAATATCTTCTTCAAGTCGAGGACCCTCTCAGATAACGAGAACTCGTCTCCCGTCTCCGGTACAAGTGATAAAAAATCAGTAGATAAGACTGCATTTTCTTTCTTTTTTTTTTTCTTTCTTTCTTTGTTTTTTTGCTTTGTTTTTTTTTGTTTTGTTTTGTTTTTTTTTTTTCTTTTTTTTGTTTTGTTTTGTCGGTTATGGCGTTGCAGATAAAGTCGGGTGTTGGCGTTAACAATAGCATTCGACATGTTAATGAGGTCGACGACGGTCTCACTGATAGGTGACGGGCCGTTGAAGAGGTGGCGGGAAAAAACTGAAACTTCGAGGCAAAAAGAAAGAGAGAGACAAATCATAAGAGCGGAACAATCAGTGAACGTTCACCGCCTTAAAATGATCACCATCGTTGGCTGATGTTTTCTTCCTCTTCTTTTTCTTCCTCTTCTTTTTCTTCCTCTTTGCGATCTTTTTTTTTTTTTTTCCTTCTTTGCAGACTTCTTTTTCGTCATCTGTTTAATCTTCTTCTTCTTCTTTGCAGTCTTTATCTTTTTTCTTTTTTTTTTTCAACAGTTTTTTTCTTCTTTTTCTTCTTTGCAGTCTTCTTCTTCTTCTTCTTCTTTGCAGTCTTCTTTTTCTTCATTACAGTCTCTATCTTTTTCTTCTACTTCTGCTTCTTCTTCTTTGCAGTCTTCTTCTTCTTTGGTCTTCTTCTTTTTCTTTGAAGTTTTCTTCTTCTTCTTCTCTGGCTCTCTTCTTCTTCTTTACAGTCTTCTTCTTCTTCTTCTTCTTTTTCTTCTTTACAGTCTTCTCCTTTGTTGCAGTTTTATTTTTCTTCTTTCGAGTCTTCTTCTTCTTCTTTGCAATCTTCTTCTTCTTCTTCTTTGCAGTCTTCTTCTTTTTTGTCTTATCCCTTTGATTTCTTCCTTTACTTCCACTTTCGTTTTGTATTTAAAATCATTATTATTGTTATTATCATTAGTAGTAGTAGTCGTGGTAGTATTTCTGTTGATATATTTTCATTATTGTTTTAAATATTTTTGTAACCATCTCTAGATTTTTATATTATTAATGGATATTATAAACCTGACGTTTTAGCACGTGGTCTTCTCTTTTAATGTTTTTTTATTATTTTTATTCCTATTAAGAATTTTTTGTTTTCTATTTATTATTATAAATCTTTTGGGTGTTTTTTTTTTTTTGTTTGGTTGGGTTTTTTTTCTTTATTGTCCATAATATCGTCATTATTTTTTCGCTTCCTTAATATCTTGTCTTTTCAGGCCTTTGGGTTCCGTTTGGCGTTTGTAGGAATTATCTTCCTTCCGGTTCTTCTCTTTTGTTTCTGGCTTGCCCATCTTGCTTGTTTTAATAGAGCCCCTTGTTTTTGGTAGTGGGGCGAAGGGGGTGTTTTTGCTGTTTTCGTTTTGTTATGCTTTTGTTTTTTTTATTAAACGAGCACCACTTGAACGTCTAACTCGAAGACGACTTAGAAAGAAAGAAAGAAAGAAAGAATCAATTCAATACAGTTAAAAGAAAGAAAGAAAGAATCGAATTCAATTCAGTTAAAAGAAAGAAAGAAAGAAAGAAAGAAAATCTTCAAAAGAAAGAAAGAAAGAAAGAAAGAAAGAATGAAAATCTTCAAAAGAAAGAAAGAAAGAAAGAAAATCTTCAAAACAAAGAAAGAAAGAAGGAAAGAAAGAAAGAAAATCTTCAAAAGAAAGAAAGAAAGAAAGAAGGAAAGAAAGAAAGAAAGAAAACCTTCAAAACAGAGAAAGAAAGAAAGAAAGAAAGAAAGAAAGAAAGAAAGAAAGAAATTGCTGAAAAGATTGTTTGGAAAATGAATAAATGCTGACCAAAAGGAAAAAAAAACAAAATGAAAGAAGTCAATAAAAAAAACTCACGAAATAGAAGAAAAAATTTAAAAAAATAAAATTTTATGAAAAGAAAGAAAGAAAGAAAGAAAGAAAGACAGATTAGTGCCGAAAGGAAACAGAGTGGTCGATTTTTAGTCTTTTGCATTGTTCCCAGAGGATCACCTTTCCCACCCAGTCACAACACAACCTCCGCTGGTATTCTTCTGTGTATGATCAATTTTTGCTTCGACATAATTGGTTCTTATGGCCTTATATTGGGCTGCAATTGGCTTGAATTATCCATACATTTGTTTTTCTTCTCATTTTTGTTTTCTACCGGAAGCGGAAGTAAAATTAGTAATATTCTAGAATAACAATAGGTGCTCGTGGTGTAATGGTTATCGTCGTACGAAATGCACACGGCGACACGAGTTCAAATCATGGACGATGATTGTATTTCATATAGCACTAATACCATTGGGAAAGGTATGAATCCAATTATTCTCCCTCCAGCTATGGGAAAATAGTAGGGCAGACTAGGTTCTTCAGCCTTGGTGAGGCAACTAGTCTAGGAGAAGGAAAAGTCTGACTTCAAACCTGTTAAACTCCGCTTAAAAATTTGACCTTGTGTCATATCCTGCCCGAGCGGAGGGGGTGGTAAATATGATATGATAAACGACTCAATTACTAGACAAGATTAATTTTGATTTTTAAAAATATAAACAACAAAATAAGAAGATAGACACAAAACAGTAAAGTTACTCAATATGGCAACTTTTTTTTCCAATTATTGTATCAACACGCCTTCAAAACGATCTACATGCCTTCAAAATAAATTCTTCAGATATTTTATTTCATTCCTCCTCAGTAGCAGTCTTGAACCAATATTTGGATGGGAAATGGCATTTGTTTTGTTTTCTAAAACGCCTTATATAGCATAATCAAGGGGATTAACGTTTGGGCTTAAATCGTATTTAATTGCTGTCCTCACAGTTTTTTTGAGGACTCTCCATTCATTAGCGTCTTTTCTTATTGATGTTGTGGTGTCCATCTTAATCGCCGTAGTTAAAAAAAAAAAAAAAAAAAAAAGCCATCTTTCCGTGTGTTCTTTTTTTAATCCTCCACTCGCCCTTTTCCTTAAAAAGCTCTTTTACTCTAAATTTTTTCTTTGCTTTGTATACAGTTGACAAAGTAACATTGTTTTGGTTTCGGCGTTAAGCAAATCATAGATTCTTTGTCGTTTCTTTTCTTGCTCACTCATATTGGGCTGAATTTTAATTTTAAATAAAAGTGCTTGAATAATAGAGCTAATAATGAAAATTTACATTCATCGCGTTCTTTTTTAAATTGGATTAATCAGATTAAAAATATATTTTTAAAATTATTCCATATTTTGCTTCCACACCCTGAAGTAAAGGCATGAATCCAGTCCTCCCTATTCCATATCTTGCTTCTGCACCCTGTAGGAAAGGCATGAATCCAATCCTCCCTATTCTATATTTTGTTTCCGTACGTTGTAGTAAAGGCATGAATTCAATACTCCCTATTCCCTATTTTTCTTCCACACCCTGTAGTAAAGTCATGAATCCAATCTTCCCTATTCTATATTTTGCTTCTGTACGTTGTAGTAAAGGCATGAATCCAATCCTACCTATTCCATATTTTGCTTTTGCACTTTATATATATTTTTTTTTTCTAATATTGTCCTTATGTCATCTCTGTTGATAATGCCGTTGCTGGTTGCTGCAATTAGTCTTTCTTTGCTCTTTTTTGTATATTCTTTGACTCCCTGAATTGTTTTATTTACACAATCCTCGTTATTGGCGTGTCCTCTTTTTCTTGACATATAGAGTTCATTTCTGTCGATCATCAGTCATAGGGTTTTTTTAGATCGGCATTAATTTCTTTCTTCTATGCTTCATCTGCGTCCCTCCCATGTTCATTTTTAAAAAGGTCCAGATTATTATTATTTTAAACTATATAACAAATTGCCAAAAATTATAAAACTTCTTTACTTTTTTGTTTTGTTTCTTTATTTAATGGCCTATCAATCTTCGTGGGTTAGTTAATACTAAAGCCATCCTTATGGAAGGACAGTAGTGATACTATTTAAGCAATAACTGGGGGGGATAAGGGGGGGGTCATACCTTTCCCAAGAGTATTTGTTCGAATGTAAGCGTAATAGCGCTGCTGGAGTATGAACTTGCTCACGACTATATCACAATCCAGCTCGTTAACCGCTACGCCTTCAGTCTAGAACTACTTGTGGAAAAGTTTGGTGACAATAGCTGACCCTGACTAGTGCCGGGTGAGCATAAAGCGAAAGATATGTGAGGAAGGGCATTAAATTATTTTAGCTAAAACGAAATTTAAGGATAACTAGGATAAACAAAAATGTCTTGTGGGCCATAGCGGATGAAAATCGATTGCCAAGCACCAGTCAACGAATGAGCGTGTGAGAATCGAACTCACTGACTAAACTCGTTAACCATTACACGATGCAAGTGGATCGATATTTCTTTATCATAATTATTAGTTTATAACATCTCCTGAGGCATCTTTTGCCCAATCAGATGGAGGATGGGCTGTAGAATACACCGACTTCATCTTTGCAGAGGGGTAAGACTCCCCCCAACAGTTGTCCTGGATATGACACAAAACAGTCTGATGGCGAGGTTCCAGGAATGCTGGAGCGTTGGGGAATGCAGAGTATCCCATTGCCATCGCTCCCAGATCTACTCTGCCCTAGCGTGGTAACACTTGATAGGGTACTATCTAAGGGTCAAATAGAACTAAACTGTGTGATTACATTATGCTGAATTGTTTGAAATAGAGCTGTTTTAACATTGAAACTGTACTTACACTAAACTGAATTGTTCTAAATAGAACTTTTGACATTTATTTTGACATGTAAACATACGCTTAACTGAATTGTTTGAAATGGAACTGTTTTTGCATGCTAAACTGAAATGTTTGAAATCGAACGGTTTTGACATTGAAATTGGACTTATGCTAAACTGAATTGTTTAAAATTGAACTATTTTGATATTTAATTGTGTGTAAACAAAATCTATACATTGACTAAACTGAATAGGTTGAAATAGAAATGTTTTAGACAATAAAACTGTATACTCATGCTAAACTGAATTGTTTGAAATAGAACTGAGTATTTGTATAAAAATGGATTTGACTTTGAATAACCTACAAACATTGATATGCCATAAAATCCAACCAACCAACCAACCTGGAGCCTCTTCCATTTTTACTTTCTTCTCACATAAACCTTTAAAAAGTATCTGTGCACAGAACATGTACACTTTTAATCGATTTACAGATCAATTTCTGTTAAGTAATTCATCCGATAGTTCCTAAAAATGCCCTCTTAAATTTTTTTCTTACCATTTTTCCTGAATTTGTCCCATTTAATCCAAAAGATTTCTATACCGTTGCTGTTTTGGACCCAATAATACAATTTTTTTCAAAAACATTTGACTTTCTAAGCAAAAAATACAATTGGTCATTGGACTGAGTTTTTGAAAATTATCTTGATAAATCTTTCAAAATGTATAATTAAAAATTTCATTAATTTTTTGGAAAGTTTCAATTGCATATCCTCTCATTGTTCTTTCTAGTAAAGTAAAAAGTAAGTAATGTTGGCGACCATAGTTGAGGGTGACTCCGAGGCTCCCTTTTTATAAGCTACTACACCGAGGTGTAGAGAGAGGCTCTACTACTTCTTTCACTGAATTGCTCCACTTTACTCTTGATCCTTACCTTATAATGCTGAGTGTTAAGCAAGGAGGAAACAAGTTCCATTTTTTGCGTCTTTGGTACGAATCGACCTGAGATTGAACCCCAGTCTCCAGAGCTATTGGCGAACACTTTACATACTAGGCAAATGGGCCGGTTTCTAGTGAAGAGGTTGATCTTAATTTCTCTAATCTGGCTATGTAACTATAATCTTTTACTAGTTTTGTTAGTTTTGTCTCTCTTCTTTGTAAGTTTTCAATACTACATTGCAATTTCTATGTTTCGATACTGGAGCACAGGTTTGAGTTGAATATTCTATTCGAGTTTTACATATTTGAAAACATATTTCAGTTTTACATATTTCAAAAACATATTTCAGTTTTACATATTTTGAAAACATATTTCAGTTTTACATATTCCGAAAACATATTAAAGTTTTACATATTTCCAAAACATATTTCAGTTTTACATATTTCAAAAACATATTTCAGTTTTACATATTTCGAAAACATATTTCAGTTTTACATATTTCCAAAACATATTTCAGTTTTACATATTTCAAAAACATATTTCAGTTTTACATATTTTGAAAACAACATTTGCTTTTATCGAAATAACATTTCTTGTCGTTCAGCCAATCATTCCACTTACCCTAGATATCATAGACAAAATATGATTGATAGCTTTAAATGTATCATCAAAGCCAAACTTTAAATCACATTCCTCTTTCCATTTTTTATTTCCTGGTCGCTAAATTTATATTCAACTTTTTCAGGGTTGGTTGGTTGGCTGGGTTTTATGACATATCAACCATTGTAGGTTATCTAATGCCGAATCCATTTTTATACATAAACAGTTCTATTTCTAACAATTCAGTTTACCATGAGTTCGGTTTAATCGTGAGAAACATTTCTATTTCAAGCTATTCAGTTTAATCAAACAATTCTAATTCAACCAATATAGTTTCGTATAAGTTTTGTTTACTCAAATTTAAATGCCAAAACAGTTCTATTTCAAACAATTCAGGGTTATGTAAGAACAGTTTCAATGTCAAAAACAGTACCAATTCAAACAAATCAGTTTAGCGTAAGTACACAGTTTAATTGTAAAAAATATTTCTATTTCAACCCATTTAGTTTAGTCAAACAATTCCAATTTAAACAATTCAGTTTAACATAAGTACAGTTTCAATGTCAAAAACTATTCTATTTCAAACAATTCATTTTAGCATAATTACACAGTTTAAATATCAAAACCGTTCTACTTCAAGTAATTTAGTTTAGCATGAGTCCGCAGATTAGTTTTGTTAAAGAGGTAATCCACATCCACCAAAGCTCTAACATCAGTGGAAGCTCACGATCAGATTGTTTAGTGTCATATCCAGGACACTCTGTGCAGAGGTGCAGTCGGTGTGTTCTATAACCCCAGCCGACTGGGCAAAAGCCGCATTGGATGTTGTTAAAAAGATTATTGGTTGGATTTATGGCATATCAACCTTTGTATTGGTTTCGGTTTGGTTTCTTTGTTTAATGGCATATCAACCTTTGTAGGTTATTTAATGCCAAAGTCATTCTCCTCGATGAACAGTAGTGGTACTATTTAACCCATAACTAGGAGGATATGGGGGTTCATACCTTTACCAAGGGTATTTGCCCGAAAGTGAATGTAATAGCGCGACTGGAGTACGAACTCGCCTACAACGATTCCGCAGGCCATCGCCTTAATCATTACACCACAAGGACACCCCCTCAACCTTTGTAGATTATTTAATGCCGAATCCCCTTTTACACAAATAATCTGTTCTATTTTGAACAATTCAGTTTAGCATGAGTACACTGTTTGAATTTCAAAAACATTTCTATTTCAACCTATTCGGGTTTAGTCAAATTCTTCTAATTCAACCAATTCAGTTTACTATAAGTATAGCTTTTATTTATACACAGTTAAATGTCAAAATTGTTCTATATTAAACAATTCAGTTTGGCGTAAGTTCAGTCTCAATGTCAAAAAACAATTCCATTTCAAGCAATTCAGTTTAGCATAAGTATAAATTTTAATTATCAAAAACATTTCTATTTCGAGCTCTTCAGTTTAGTCAAAGTACGCAGTTTTATTCCATTTAACCCATAGATAGATGCTACCATTCTGGGTCAGAGTAGACCTGGGAGCGGTGGCAATGAAGGGGTGCTCCACATACCTCAAAGCTTCAGCATCACTGAAACCTCAGCATCAGATTGTTTAGTGTCATATCCAGGACACTGTTGTGGGGGATCCCCGCTCTGCAGAAGAGCAGTCGGTGTATTCTAAAGCCCCAGCTGATTAGGCAATACATAGGGTTAAATGAAAAAGCAGTTTTATTTCAGATAATTCAGTTTATGATAAGTACGCAGTTTAGATGTTAAAACAGTTCTATTTCAAGCAATTCAGTTTAAATACAAAAACAATAAACTCTCGAAACTAAGGTTTAGTTCTATTTAACCCATAGATAGGACCCTTATCAAGTGCTACCCCTCTAGGCCAGAGTGGATCTGGAGCGATGGCCTTCCCCAAAGCTCCAGCATTACTAGAATCTCACCATCAGATTGTTTAGCGTCATATCCAGGACACTTGTTGGGGGTCTTAAAATTCTGCAGAGAAGCAGTCGGTGTATTCTACAGCCCCAACCGACTGGGCACTATTTCAGCAGTGGCGCAAGGTTAGAAGTGGAGAACACCCAATAAGAATCGAACTAATAGCATGAAGTCAGCTAACCTAACTCGTTAACCAGTACGCCCAATATTTATTTAGTAACCTTAACTTATTTTTGGCACAAGGTTTGGCACAAGTATAGCAAACCCACTGATATTTAGTCTACTGTCAAAACTCGTTAACTTAGATGTGGCAAAAAAATCAGATAACTGGGATACCCAGTGAGACTCGAACTCAAAAGCAGTGAGCTTCTAAACTACCTTGCTAACCATTGGTCGACTCAAGACACCCTCACACATACACGCACACACATATATATATGTGTGTGTGTATAAGTACTGACCCCATAAAAAAATAAGTAAACAAACAAATTTTCTCTTTTCTTTCAACCGCGTCTTCAATTCATTGCCTCTTCCCGCTCAAATGTCTGTTTCCACTAAGCGTTCATCTTCGAATAACGACATTTCGCTCGCAACGGAACCGCTAACGTCAGCGGCAACAGTAACAATCAAATCGGCCATTTTGTTTAGTGACATGCGCACTGACAAGCCAGTCGGTTCTTTCTGGACCAGTTATACTTTATTTTCTTTACTTTCGAGTCTGCAGCTTCAGCCTCGGTAGCTGCCGGACGACAGGCGATGCCCATTCGTCTGATTCTTGCTTTAGCCGTGTTGGACCGCCTGGACGAATTGACCAAACAGAGCGGAAGTGAATACTTCTTCTCTCTTTTTCTTTAATTCATTTTATTTTATTTTTAGCCTTTTATGGTAAACTATGGTGTGTCTAAAAATCGGGAAAGATTGTAGAGGAGTTAGTCATGTATAAAGATTATTTTTTTAGAGTTTAGGGTTTTACCTCTAACTCGGCTGAAAAAGCTAGGTACATTGACAAATCAACCTTTCCTCAAAATTTTGCATCGACCTTGTTTGGTAAAACTTTTACTGTCTTCAGTTCAGTTTGGGTTTCAGTTTTGAGTATCAGAAGTAAAGGAGGAGACAAAAGGAAAGTTTAGTGCTCAAAAAATAAGAGTAATGAAGATAGAAATTGTATTTAGAGGAAGAAAAATAAAAGAGTGAAAAACAAAATGAAAAGAAAGAAAAATAAACGTAAGAACAAAGAATAAAGAAAGGTGAAAAAGCATAGGAAGGAAAATTTAAAGAAAAAATTAAGAAACCAAAAAAATAAAAGCCGAAAATGAAAACGAAAAAAAAGAAAAGGAATGAAAAAAAATAGCAAACGAGCGGGAATAAAGAATTCCAAATAAAATATAGGAAAGGATGAGAAAAAGAAGAGAAAAGAGAAAGAAATCGAAGGAAAGAGAGAGGAAAATTAGAATAGAAAAAGAGAAAAAAGAAACCACGAGAGAAAAAGAAGGAAAGAAGGAATAAAACAAAGAAAAAAGAAGGAAAAAAGGAAGGAAGCAAAGAGAAAAAAGGAAAGAAAGAATGAAACAAAGAGAAAAAGAAGGAAAGAAGGAAGGAAACAAAGAGAAAAAAGGAAAGAACGAATGAAACAAAGAAAAAAGAGGAAAGAAGGAAAAAGCAAAGAGAAAAAGAAAGAAAGAATGAATGAAACAAAGAGAAAAAGAAGGAAAAAGGTCTGAAACAAAGACAAGGAGAAGGAAAAAAGAATAAAACAAAGAGAAAAAAAGGAAAGAAGGAATAAAACAAAGAGAAGAAGGAAACAAAGAAGGAAACAAAGAGAAAAAAAGAAAAGAAGGAATAAAACAAAGAAAAAGAAGGAAAGAAGGAAGGAGACAAAGAGAAAAAGGAAAGAAAGAATGAAACAAAGAAAAAAGAGGAAAGAAGGAAAAAAACAAAGAGAAAAAGAAGGAAAGAAGGCCTGAAACAAAAAGAAAAAGAAGGAAAAAGGAATGAAACAAAAAGAAAAAGAAGAAAAGAAGGAATAAAACAAAGAGAAAAAGAAAAAAAAGGAATGAAACAAAGAGAAGAGGAAGGAAAAAGGAATAAAACATAGACAAGAAGAAGGAAAAAAGGAAATTATATAAAAGTGCCCATATGAAAAAAGTCTGGAAACTTATTTAATGATTTCGTATAGACATAATTTGTTTGGTTTCTTTGTTTAATGGCATATCAACCTTCGTGGGTTATTTAATGCCAAAGCCATTCTCCTAGAAGAACAGTGGTGGTATTAGTTAACCCATAGCTGGGATGATAAGGGGTTTCATACTTTTCCTAAGGGTATTTGTCCGAAAGTGAACGTAATAGCGCGACTGGTGTTTGGAGTTTCGCAGACCATCGCCTTAACCATTACACAACGGGGACACCCCAACATAATTTGTAAGCGAACAGTTTGCAGAAGACCGTTTTTAAACGCACTCATTCGTTTCAACAGAACAGAATGGTTTCACGTATTCACCAATTGTTTTACCAATTGTTTTACCAATTGTTTCCTGGCGTCTGGGGTACCTCAATTTTTGGATTTTGCCGGACGCATGTGGGCTACGGCCCTGCGACCAGACCCACTTTAAAAAAGGCCTTCTGCCGTACTTGTCCGGTGGTGGGACGGAGAATAAATAAAGTATAGCTATCTACTACTAATAATTCTTTTTAATATCAATAATTTTCTAGCACACAGTTACGAAGTGCATACGATAAGTTTCCAGACGTTTGGGGCACTTTTATTGATAGTACACACATGAAACTCTAGTACCCTTCGAAGTAATCTCCTCTGGCTGCAATACACTTGTTCTACCGTTCCAACACCTTCTGGAAGGCCCCATTGAAGTCCTCTTGTGTGAGCGTGTCAATGACCTTCGTCACAGCCTCTTTCATCTCCTCAATTGTCTCATAACGACAGCCTCTGAGCTTAGGGAATAACCAAAAGTCACAGGGAGCAAGGTCTAGACTATAGGCAGGGTGGGGAACTGTCTTGATGCCCATCTTGGTCAAATAGTCTGTGACAAGGATGGAGATGTAGACTGGTGCATTGTCCTGGTGGAAATGCCACTGACCCGATTTGAAGAGCGCTGGTCTCTTCCAGCGGAATCTCTTCCTGAATTCCCTTAAAACCTCAACATACTAACCCTAACCCTAACCCTTTGGCCAATCAACTCTGGTCTATTGACTTCCTTACTCCTCCCACACCTCTCATCATCCCTCACAGACTCCGTGCCTTCCTTGAATCTCTTATGCCACTCAAAAACTGATGCTCGATTTATGCAAGATGCTACAAAAGCAGTCTGAACCATTCCATACGTTTATGTGGTATTTTTCCAAGTTTAAAACAGAATTTTATTGCATATCGTTCTTCTAAAGTGTCCTCACGTCCAGATTGCATTTTTGAAATTCACCAGCTGTGACAATCATGCTTTAGTAGGGTGTATTCCAATTCCTGCTGTAGCTGTTCATTGAACCTGGAATCATAAAAATTGGTCGGTCGTCTCATAAGATGTATTGCAATAACATACTGAATTTTCAAGAGTCTTACAAAAAAGAAACTTAAAGAAATAATCTCAATATATTTTAATAGCAGCAAAAATAATGCCCTAACGAAATATTATATGAAAGCAAAAATCTATAATTTGCTGCGGGATTGCAAATGTGGTGATATCGAGGAAATAGTTAATTGCATGACTGAATGCAGTAAACTAGCAAACTAAATTTGAATATAGGAACAGGTATGAATGGGTATGAATGGTAATTCACTGGGAATTGTGCAAGAAAATGAAATTTCACCATACTAACAAATGATCCATGTGCAAACAAATCTGTCCATGAAAATGAAACGCATAAAATTTTCTGGAATTTTGAGATTCAAACGGATCACACAATCCCGACCTGACGACCACACTTCGTGTTTATTAACAAGAAATAAAGAATGTGTTTCCTTGAGGATTTTAAGCTGAAAGAAGGCGAAAAGCTAGAAAAATACCCGGATATTACCAGAGAGATGATAAAGCTGTGAAATAGGAAAGAGGCAGTCATACAAATCATACACGGAACAAAAAAATCATATCGATGAATCGGATATTAGAAGAACAATCGAAATCATCTAGACAACAGCACTACTTTAAAAAGCCTTGGAGACCTGTGAAGACTTGGTGCCACTTAGATTCCAATAAAAAAGCCCTCAGGTAAAACCCGTGTGAAAATCTGTTGGAAGTATACAGCACTTGAAACCGTGCAACAGACGCACGATCAGAGATTAGACAATGTAGAATTTTGAAGGGTCAAGAGTGTAGAAACTACATCACTCCAGGGGGGTCTATTGAGAAGTTCTTCACTAAGAAATACAAGATAAACTTTAAAAAAATAATGATAATATTTAATCCCGGCCAGAAGACCAGACCTCATAATAATCCACCAAAAACAAGAATCTGCAAAATTGTCGACTTTGCTGTCCCGGCGGACTACAGAATAAATCTGAAGGAAATTGTAAAGAAGGATAAGTACCTCGACCTTGCTAGAGAATTGAAAAAGCTGTGGAACATGAAAGTAGCGATTGTGCCAATTGTGATTGGTGCGTTAGGCACAGTAACTAAAGGATTATTAAAGGACCTGGAGGACTTGGAAGTTGGCGGACGGGTGGAGACTATCCAAACGACGGCATTGCTGAGAACGGCCAGAATCCTGAGACGAGTCCTGGAGACTTGAGGAGACTTGCTGTCACTCAAACTCCAGTGAAAACCATCAGCTAACACTGATGTGAAAAACTCTAAAGGAGTAAATAATAATAATAAAAACAAGGAAACTAATGACCATGCATAAGGCATTACACCCCAGAGACGACGTTGACAGATTATATGTATCAAGAAAGGAATGGGGAAGAGGACTTGCCAGCATTGAAGACAGTGCTGACGCATCGTTACAACGACTCGAGGGTTATATAGAAAAACCCGAAGGAGGACTGGTTACGGCCATCAAAAACAATACTGACAATACGGTGACCAACAGAATGACAATAACAAAGAAACAAAAATGGGAAGAAAAACAACTCTATAGGCGCTTTAAACGACTAATAAACGACATCTCGTACGAGAAAACCTGGGTGTGGCCAAGGAAAGTAAACTTTAAAAGAGAAACAGAATCTCTCCTAATAGCAGCTCAAGACTACGCCATAAGAACCAATCAAATCAAAGCGAGAATAGATAAGACGCAACAAAACAGCAGATGAAGGTTATGTGGTGATCGAGACGAAACCATTAACCACATAATAAAGGAATGCGGCTAATTTGCACAGAAGGAGTATAAGACTTGACACGACTGGATGGGCAAGGTGATCAACTTGGAGATGTGCAAGAAATTTAAATTTGACCATACCAACAAATGATATATGCACAACCCAGCATCTGTCCTTGAGAATGACACGCACAAACTCCTTTGGGACTTTGACATATAAACGGATCACCTAATCTCGGCCAGAAGACCAGACCTTATAATAATCAACAACAAAAAAAAAGAGAACTTGCAAAATTGTCGACTTTGCTGCCCCAGCTGACCACAGAATAAAACTGAAAGAAAGTGAAAAGAAGAATAAGTACCTAGACCTCGCTTGGGAATTGAAAAAACTATGAAAGATGAAGGTGACGATTATACCAATCGTGATTGGTGCATTCCGTACAGTAACTAAATGACTATTAAAGAGGTTGGAGGAGGAGTGGAGACCATCCAGACTACAGCATTGTTGAGAACAGCCAGAATACTGAGAAGAGTTCTGGAGACTTGAGGAAACTTACTGTCACTCAAACTCCAGTAAAAGACCATCAGCTATCACTGATGTGAAAAACTCTAATGAGTAAATAATAATAATACGACTGGGTGGGAAAGATGATACTCTAGGAATTGTGCAAGAAGTTTAAATTCGACCATTGGAACAAATGATCAATACAGAACCCGAAACCGGTCCAAGAAAATGAGACCAACAAAATTCTTTGGGATTTTGAGATACAAATGAATCACCTAATCTCGACCAGATGACCAGACCTAGTGATAGTCAACAAAATAAGATAACCTGCCGAATTGTGGACTTTACCGTTCCGACTGACCACAAGGTAAAACTGAAGGAAAGCGAAAAGAGATATAAGTACGTAGACCTAGCAAGAGAATTGAAAAAAATATGGAACATGAAAGTGACCGTTATACCAATTGTAATTGGTGCTCTTTGTACAGTCACCCACGGATTGGTACAATGACTAGATGACTTGGAAATAAGAGGACGAGCGGAGACCATCCAAACTATAGCATTGTTGAGATCAGCTAGAATATTAAAAACAGTCCTGAAGACTTGAGGAGACTCAGATTCTTGTGGAAAACCATCAGCTAACACAGGTAAGAAAAACTCTCATATGAGTATAATAATAACAATAATAATAATAACAATAATAATAACTCTAATATAATGGACGAGGGATTTCGTTTTATATATATTGCATTTGGGTTTAGTTAGGCTGAGAACCTTTCGGCTCAGTACATGGGTTAGTGAGGTGCAAACTTGAGCACATGTGTTGACGCGCGCGCGGGGAGGATGTGTCGTTCACCGATGTCAAAATAAAAATCCCAGATAGGACCAGGGATGTGAATGACGTCATGCACCGGAAGCGCGCGTGGAGGATTTGGGGGTATTTGCAAAAAAGTCAGTTGAGTTGAGAACTAGACACCGAACGAGAAGGGTTGACTTTCTGGTTCGGGGCTCGCGGAGGCCAGACGAATTTGCGCGCTACGGGCGCCGCACGAAATTGGGGACGGGGGCAGATGGAAAAGCCAGAATAGAAAGAATGAGTATCTCCCTCTTTATGTCGAAGAACCTTTAAACTCAAAGGTAAAAAAAGTTTCGTACCTGTGTTGTGTCGTCACACAATAACAATGACCATGATTAACTATACAAACACATGATACATATACATATGCATACAGAATCATAACGACACAATAATAAAGACGAGCGAAGACTTCTTTAAAAAAATATACCTCTGACTTTATTTGAAAGGGTTGTGTGTGTGTGAGGGAGTTGTAGACCGAACAGAACTGCAACGTATTGACTCCCACTCTTATGGCCATCAATGTTGTGTCTTTCTCGTTCTCCAGGGCTGCTCAACCGGAGGCCCGGGGGTCCAGCTTTCTGCTGATTGCTGGCTTTCTCTACCACATCTTGTCACCAACGGCTCTGGTCTCCAAACTAACTGACTTCCTTCGCCGAGTTATATAATAGTTCCATCACCCACTCAATCTTTGGAATGGCATGTTTGATCGTCATCAAGCGGAAATAACTATCATGCAGTTCACATGTCACTCTCTTCCGATGCATCAGTCTATGACTGTACCGTGGGATTTTACCTTGTCCCATTTTGTCAGCCAAGCTCGCCCACGCCAATGGAATATGCACTTCCGCCGTCTTTGGAATGGCATGTTTGGCCGGGTCGAAGGTCAATATACAACACCTGAACTAAGAAGTCGTTACGTGTTTTCGTGTTTCGGGATTCCTATGTTCTATGTATATATGTTATGAAGATTCTATGTACGTTTCACACATAGCCGTATCTGGCTATGGTACATAACTACAGTGACCAGAAACAATACTGGCAACATAAAGATAAACAACGACAATGACTAGTTAACAGAAATGGGAAGCAAAACAACTGTATGGATATTTCAAGCGACAAAATAGCGAAATCTGACAGGTGAAGACGTTGACATGACTAAGAAAGGGAAACTTTGAGACAATGTAAAAGCAAAAATAGAAAAGACGCAACGGAAAAGCAAGTTTAGTTTATGTGGTGACAGCAATGAAACGATTAATCACATAATAAACAAATGCCGCAAACTTGCACAAAAGAAGTACAAGATCAAACACAACTGAGAGGGGAAAGTGATTCACTGGGAAATGTGCAAGAAAATGAAATTTTACCATATGAATTAATGGTATATACACAAATCAGAATCTGTCTTAGAGAATGAGACGCCCAGAATTCTCAGGGATTTTTTGTAACAAACCGATCCACTAATCCCGGCCAGAAGACGAGACTTAGCGATAATTGATAAAGAAGAAGAAGAAGAAGAAGAAGAAGAAGAAGAAGAAGAAGAAGAAGAAGAAGAAGAAGAAAAGGAGGAAAATCAACATGAAGACAGATGAGAAGACAAAGAATTAAAGAAAACGAAAAGAGAGACGAATACTTGGATCTTGCCAAAGAACTAAAAAAAAACTGTGGAAGATCAGAGTAACGGTAATACCAATTGTAATTGGTGAGTTTAGAACAGTCCCCTCGGACTTGGAGAAGAGACTGGAAGAGTTAGATATCGGAAGACGAATCAACACCATCCAAACTACAGCATTGCTAAGATCGACCAGGATACCGAGAAGAGACCTCAGAAGACTTGCTGTCACTTTCCAGTGAAAGGTCACTGTTGGACGCTTATGTGAAAAACTCACAAAGAACGAAATAATAATAAAAATAATAATAGTTTATAAAAGAGTTGAGGCAAATTAAATCTGTTGCGCTTTGCTTTCGTTATGAGCAGGTCGTTCTGCTTATTAGCATGCAAAACATTTGGTCGTCACGGAAAGGCGGTTGGCGTGGTGTAGGGTCAGGCCAGCAGAGGACGAGAGGGAGAGTCGAAGTTGATTTGGGGCAGTGGTACAAGATTACATTTCGAAATGGGACGGGGAAGACATTGATGAGGATGAAAAGGTTGCTGGGTGGCGCGACCTTACAAGATTAGATGAATGAGAAAGATAAGACGATTTGCAAGAAAAACCTTGATTGCATTTGCACGGTGCTCGTTGTGACTGTCCAAGGGTGTTGCCTTTAATTTAAGCACGAGGCTTGGGTTGATGGCTGGGTCAAGGATTGGGTTAGTCATGGGGAAATTTAAGAAAGAAAGAAAGGAAGAAAGGAAGAAAGAAAGAAAGAATTTGAAATTAAAGGAAAAAGTAGAAATCGATCATTTATAAAAAGTAGAAATCGATCATTTATAAAAAGAAAAGGAAAATATGAAAAAATCAAAGAAAGATATGTATAATGAAGAAAGAAAGAAACAAACAAACAAACAAACAAAAAATCAGAAGAAAGAAAGAAAGATGTCCAAAGAGAGAAAGAAAGAAAGAAAAAAAGAAAAAAACATGTCCAAAGAAAGAAAGGAAGAAAGAAAAAAGATGTCCAAAGAAAGAAAGAAAGAAAGAAAGAAAAATGTCGAAAAGAAAGAAAGAAAGAAAGAAAGAAAGAAAGAAAAATGTTGAAAATAAAGAAAGAAAGAAAGAAAGAAAAATGTTGAAAAGAAAGAAAGAAAGAAAGAAAGAAAGAAAGAAAGAAAGAAATGAGTGAAAAAAACGAAAAAAAACTAAGAAAACCTTATCGAGTGAAAAATATTAAACAATTTTTCTATCTAAAATCTGCTTTCTATTCTTTGTCATAATTAGACATGGATTACAGCAGTATCCACTTTACCGGGCCATTTTTGGGCAATATAAAAAAGCCGTCAAATAAAAACTGACTCCCTAAACGTGAAAAATAAAACTAAATATATTCCGTATATTATAAATAATAACATTGGACAAGTATTTGTGTTTCAGCTTTTAAATGGGGAACTTCTCTCTCCAATTGATCACTAATATGAACCACCCTATCGGCGAGAAGAAAAATATGCTAATTATACCTCTTCATAGGTATAAGACCCTCCCCAGCAAAAGGTGGTTTCTTGGGTATGACATTAAACTGCATCTGGTGATGAGACTCTAGTTCTGGAGGACGAGGGAGTGTAGGATCATCCCTAGTAATTACTCCCAGGTCTACCATAACCCGGAGTATAGCACCTGTTAGTGTCCCATTTGTTTCGTTTTTTGTATAAGATAGGAATACTTGAAACCATACATCTGTAAATAATTCACTTGTTAGTTGAAGCTATAATTGTTTACGAACGATGATTATTATTATTATTATTATTATTATTATTATTATTATTTTACTCTTTAGAGAGTTTTTCACACCAGCATTAGCTGATGGTCTTTCAGTGGAGTTTAAGTGACAGCAAGTTTCCTCGAGTCTCCAGGACTCCTCTCAGTATTCTGACCGATCTTAATAATGCTGTAGTCTGGATCTCCTCCACTGGTCCTCTAATGTCTAAGTCTTCCAGTCTCTTCATTAAGCCTTTGAGGAATGTTCCGAGTGCACCATTTAATACTAGTATCACCGTCACTTTCATGTTCCATAGTTTCTTTTGTTCTCTGACAAGATCTCAGTATTCTCTCTTCGCTTTCGTTTATTTTTACCCTATGGCCAACTGGGACGACAAAGACCCATATTCAGCACGGTCCCTTTTTTTTTCCACTTGGTCTCATATAACTGTGGAAAATGTCTTAAGAAACACAGCACAAAAAATGTGATTAAAAACATGCAATGAACACAATTTTTTAACCTCAATGTATTAAACTACGCTTGATCGGTTGACATACTATTAAGATCAATCAAACAATAAAATATTTAAATGTAAATACGAAGTTTAAATGCTGAAATTTCTTTGTTATGGATAGGAATACTTGAAACCATATAACAGTGTAAATTATTTGTATTAAGAATAGTCACTTAAAGCAATAATTGTTTACTAAGGATTATTATTATTATTATTTACTTGAAACCATATAACTGTGTGTAAATTATTTGTATTAAGAATAGTTACTTAAAGCAATAATTGTTTACTAAGTATTATTATTTTTAGTTACTTGAAACCATATAACTGTATGTAAATTATTTGTAGTAAGAATAGTTACTTGAAGCTCTAATTGTTTTCTAAGGATTATTATTTTTAGTTACTTGAAACCATATAACTGTGTGTAAATTATTTGTATTAAGAATAGTTACTTGAAGCTAATTGTATACCAAGGATTATTATTGTTAGTTACTTGAAACCATACAACTGTGTGCAAACAAATGATTATTAATGAATGTATGTAACTATTTGATACCATATACTTATTAGTATTAGATAGAAATACTTAAAACCATACAACAGTGTTCAAATCATTTGATATATGGTTGGATAGAAATACATGATAGATGATTATTTAGGAATAGATGATATATGATTAGATTGGTATAGAATATATGATTGGATATGAAGATGTGGTATCATGTAACAGTGCAAATAGTTTCAGGACCAACAACACATATCATATAACAAAAATTACAATATACGCGATTTCTTAACCTCAAGGCAAAAATAATTTCAGAAGGATTGCAATTCCGTTAAAAGCAATCAATCAAATATTCTACCATTCAAAGAATAAAGTGACGATTCCAAAACTTATTTATTTTCCCGGGAACTACAACTGATTCAAAGAGTACGATCACTTTATTACTTAGAGCAAGTTTTTAGCAAGATAATCATCATTATTGGCTATACACTTTAGACAGCGATAAACAAAAGCCTGTACGCCGATCTCGTAATATTTTTTTAATATTGTAATAGTAATACTGAGGAGGGTCCTGGATTACTGTTTTGACCAGCTGTCATTTGATCCACAGACTTAGTTAAGGATAATGTAAAAATTCATCAGTAGGATTTTTTAAAAACTCTTGAAAAACAGACACGAAAACTACAAAGAGAATTTCGTTCCATTCAGCACTACAATAACAAACGTTATTTATATCCCGCGCCTACCAACCACGTGATTGACTTACGGCGCGCAGTTTCAAGAACAGCTTAAGTGTTTTACAAAATCATATATTTATGTGAGGTCATAGGTAAAGATGAGAAGCTTACGTCAAACTGCGTAAATACGAAGTGGTCAGGTGCTTTCATTGTCTTAGTTGCTATTTTTATTTATTTCAACTTGGGACGTGGAAGAGGAGCATCATTTTAAGATGTTAGTCCAATTCTATCTTCGGTTTTAATTTTGCTTTGAGATTGTTCCTTTCTTACGGAGATTGTTTTTCTAATCCCTCGAAAAGAAAGAAAGAAAGAAAGAAAGAAAGAAAGAAAGAAAGAAATCAAATTAACCTGGAAAAGAAATACAGAACGAAAGAAACAAAGAAACAAAGACAGACTTCATAGAAGATAAAAAGAAAAAAAAAGACGATCGCATAAGCGAGAAACTACCAAGCACTATTGGCTCTCTATGTTATGGTAACTTATATATATATATATATATATACATGGTGCATTCAATAGGTCTCCAGACATTTTTGTACAGGCATTAAAATTGTTGCAGACTCTTGAACATTCAGTATGTTATTGCTATATATCTTATGAGATGAATGACCAATTTTTATGATTTCAGGTTCAAATGAACAGCTACAGCAGGAATTGGAATACACCCTACTAAAACCTGATTGTCACGGCTAATGGATTTCAAAAATGCAATCTGGACTTTAGAAGAACGATATGCAATAAAATTCTGTTTTAAACTTGGAAAGATGCCATTCAATGAAAACTGGATCTACTGCTATGACCCAGAGACCAAGAGTTCCCAGTGGAAGCATGCTGACTATCCCAGACCCAAGAAGGCAAGACAGAGGCAATCCACCCACAAACTTTTGATGATCCATTATTTGACAGCACTGGCATGATGTACATGCGCTGGGTTCCCACTAGACAGTCAACAAGGAATACTATGTTGAGGCTTTAAGGGAGTTCAGCAAGAGATTCCACCGGAAGAGGCTTGCACTCTTCAAATCGGGTCAGTGGCATTTCCACCAGGACAATGCACCAGTCTACAACTCCATCCTTTTCACAGACTACTTGACCAAGATGGGCATCAAGACAGTTGCTCACCCTCCCTATAGTCCAGACCTTGCTCCTTGTGACTTTTGGTTATTCCCTAAGCTCAGAGGCTGTCGTTATGAGACAATTGAGGAGATGAAAGAGGCTGTGACGAAGGTCATTGACACGCTCACACAAGAGGACTTCCATGGGTTATTCCAGAAGTTCTTGGAACGGTACAATAAGTGCATTGCAGCCGGAGGAGATTACTTCACAGGAGACTAGAGTTTCATGTATGTACTATCAATAAAAGTGCCCATACGAAAAAAGTCTGGAAACTTATTTAATGATCCTCGTATGAAACTGTTAGATTTCAATGTCAGTTTGTTTGTAACCCAAATATTGGTATAAAGCGAGACGTTCTAACAAAATCTTTTTTATGATAAAATACCCTTAATATCCGATTTTTCTCCGGCAATGATTTGTCGATTCAGCAACCGATAGCCAGGTAATATTTGCGTTTTAAAACTTGGAAAATGTTTAGATCTCGCTCCACTACAATTATCTCCCTTGTCTTCCAGTTTTTGAAATTAATTATCTCCCTTGTCTTCCAGTTTTTGAAATCAATTATCTCCCTTGTCTTCCAGTTTTTTAAATCAATTCAAAAACCAAATCAAGTAAAAAGTAGTACATTGATGTTGCGTTGCTAAAAGGATGACAAACCAATCGAATGAGAACAGAAATAATTAGATAAAGTTCGATTATTATTTATTAAATAGATATTAATTTACGAATAAAATGACTATAAAATAATCACAAAATTCTCGTTTTTTCAACTTTATCTTGGATTTTTTTAAGTTACTAAAATAATCACAAAATTCTCGTTTTTTCAACTTTATCTTGGATTTTTTAAGTCAACCAACCAAAGTTGATATGCCATTAAAACCAAAAAACTAAATCAAACCAAAAAATGAGTAGAATTGAATACGGTCGATTGTTTGTTTCTTTATGGCATATAACCTTGAAGGTTATTTAATGCCAATTCCCGTTTATATATATATATATATATATATGTGTGTGTGTGTGTGTGTGTGAGGTAGATATAGATGGGAGAAGTTCACAAATCCTTCATACATACATACATACATACATGCATATATATATATATATATATGTATGTATGTATTATGAAAAGGCAGATGAAAATTCATTTATATATTCAGATATATATAAGGTAAAAAAATGATGCATATATATATATACATATATACACACACACAGAGACATACATATATATATATATGGTCAAAAAGCTACTAAAAATGAAATCATAGACACACCGATGCAGACGCATACGCATACACTCACATACACCGACATATATATATATATATATACATATTCGTTTACAAATTACACACACACACACACACACACACACACACACCTATATATATATATATATATATGGGTGTGTGTGTGTGTGTGTGATTTGTAAACGAATAGTTTATAGTTAACATTTCAAACAAGCCAGATCTCATTTGTTTTCACACAGTGAAATAGTTCCAAGTATTGCAATGTAACTTTAATGATTCCATTTGTCTCATGGGTGGGACCCTAACAGGTACTACCACCCCGGGTTAAAGTGGATCTCGGAGTAATTGCAATAAAGAGGTGCTCCACATGCCTCAGAGCTCGAGGACTGGAGCCTGACCATCAGATGTAGTTTAGAGTCATACTCAAGACACTGGTTCTATTTGACCCATAGATGGAGTCCTAACAGGTGCTACAATTCCGTGTAAGAGTGTATCTTAGAGTAATGAAGGAATACTCTACATTACCCAGAGCTCCAGGACAGAAGACTCACCATCAGATCTTGTTTAGGACATTTGTTGGAAAGCCTGTTCAGAGATGCAGTCGGCAAATTCTACAGCCCAAGCCGACTGAGCGATAGACAGACTTAAGAGAATTGCCCAAGAGAAAAACTAAATGGGTAAACCAGCATTGTCTTGGTGAACGGGATTATTGATCACTTGAATAATTTCTAAATAAACTGCGAATATCAACTTTCAATGAAAGATGGGTTTTAATTCTTCGTTTTGCGTGCCCTAACCATTTCTTTAAAAATTCTCTGGGGTCATATCTTTTCAAGAAATATAAATATTTTTCAGAATTTTTTTGTGGGGGTGGCGGTGATTAAAAAAATGTATTCCTATAAAATCTTTTATTTTTCTTAAATAAAAGCATTCAAAAAATAATTACATTCGTTTTTGTATAAATTCCCCACGCTCCTCGGCAAAAAAAAACAAAATAAAAATAAAAATAAGTTCTCAGTTAATAAATTAATTATTAAGAAAATACAAACAATAAAAAATAATTATGCGATTATTAAAAAAAATGAAAAGCAAATAATTTTTTTAAATTATTGGCAGTTTTCAAAAAACAATTTTTTTTTAAAATTCGTCAGTTCCACATCTTTAATCCTCTCAAGGTGCAACCAAGTCGGCTGGGGTTGCAGAATACGCTGACTGCATCTCTACAGAAGGGCAATCCCCCGCTCGCACGAACGAGTGTCCTGGGCCCCACTCGGCTTGGGCTGTAGAATACGCCGACTACATTTCTACAGAGGGGTAAACTCACCCCCCAACAACGAGTGTTCTGGGGCCCAGTTGGCTGGTGCTGGGAAATACACTGACTGCATCTCTGTAAACGTGTATCCACTCCCCGACAACGAGTGTCCTGTTTATGACACTAAACAATCTGATGGTGAGGCTCTAGTCATGGGATTCAAGGGAATTTGGAATACCCTTTCATTGCCTTTACTCCCAGATCTACTCTGACCAGGATTGGTAGTATCTATTGGGGTTCCATCTATGTGTGAAATAAAGCTATTTACTAATTTTGTTGTATTGTCGTATGCTGATTCATGCAGAAATATACATATATATACTGGATACATACCGACGCAATGATAAAAACGCAGGAAGACTTCTTTAGAAAAATATTGTACCTCTCACTTTATTGTAAGGGTTCGAAAAGGGTTATTCAAGGTTTGCGTGTGAGAGGGAGCTGGAGACCGAACATAACTGCAATATATTGACCCCCCACTCTTATGGCCGTTAGCGTTGTGTCTTTCTCCTTCTCCAGGGCTGCTCAACCGGAGGCCCAGAGGCCCACTCTGCTGGGTGATGGCTTTCTTTACTGCATCTTATCAGCAACTTCTCTGGACCCCAACTCAATCGGGGGCCCCGAGCCCCTTCGGCCTAGTGTGGCTTTCCTTACCACATCTCGTCTATAACTCCGTCTCCAGCTCTAACTGGAACTCCTTGTCTTGACTGAGTTATATAATAGTTCAACGTCCACTCAGTCGCCTACTCGATCTTTGAAATCGCATGTTTGATCGTCATCAAGCGGAAATAACTGTCATGCAGTTCACAGGTCACACTCTTCCGGTGCATCAGTCTATGCGTGTACCATGGGAATTTTTTTTACCTCGTCCCATTTCGTCAGCCAATTTCAGCCCACGCGATTTCCTCTCATAACTGCCATTAGAATGTATCACTTCCTTCCGGTGCATCACCTTGGAATGGCATTTTTGGCCCGGTCGAAGGCCAAATTACAGCAATTTACTATACTTAAAACTAGTTAACTGTGATTAAAAAAATTAATAATATCAAAAAGAATTATTAGTATTTAATAGCAATACTTGAAACGATTTAGTGCCCTGGGTATGACAGTAAACTGTATCTGATGATGAGACTCGAGTCTTGGAGATAACAGAACCCCTTCATTACCATTACTCTCAGGTCCACTCTGATTAGAGTGGTTGTACCAATTAGGGACCCCATCTATGGGTCAAATAGAATTGTTCAATCATTTACTAAGGATTATTACATTTTACTTCTCTTGAGCTTTTCACACTTGCATTGGCAGGTGGACTTTCACTGAAATCTGAGTGACAGCAAGTTTCCTCGGGTCTCCTGGACTCGTCTCAGTATTTTCGCCTTCCTTAACAAAGCTGTAGTCTGGGTGGTTTCGATTCGATCTCTGATTTCCAATTCCTTGTGTTGATGCATCTACGCAATTCTCAATACTGGCGAGTCCTCGTTCTCCTTCTTTCTTGACACATAGAGACTGTATATGTCATCTCTCGGATATAACGTTTTGTGCATTGTCATCAATTTTCTTTTCCTTTGGTCTTTTTATCTGAGTTCCTTCCTGCTTTAAGCATGGTCCAGAGTATCTTACAAGGGAGATTCCCCCGTTATTTATCCCTTTAATTTCGGCAACAAAGCACGGCTTCTTGTTCTTCTGAGATACATTTTTTCGTATATTTTCCCTTTATCTCTGCTTGTTCGATGGTTTCTCTTTCCAATATTTACCAGTACTTGAAGTTTTCCTTCTCTCCAAGCGTTCAAATGATTTCTTATTTGGCAGTTATTATTATTATTATTATTCCATACGAATTTTTTAACACGAACATTAGTTGATGGTCTTTCACTGGAGTCTGAGTGACAGCAAGTCTTCACAAGTCTCCAGGACTCTTCTCAGTATTCTAACCGATCTTAGCAATACTCTAGAAGAATACACCGACTGCAAAGTAAGACCCCCTCAATGAGTGTCCTGGATATGACACTAAACAATCTGATGGTAAGGTTCCAGTGATGCTGGGGCTTTGGGGAATACGGAGAACGCCTTCGTTGTTATTACTCCCATGTCCACTCTGGCCCGGCGTGGTAGCACCTGATATCTATGGGTTAAATAGAACTAACGGCATACTTATGATAAACTGAATTGTTTGACTGAATTGATTACCTTTAGATAGAAATGAATTAAACCGTACTTACATTTAAACTGTGAGCTTATGCTAAACTGAATTATTTGAAATGGAACTATTTTTTGACATTGAAACTGTACTTACACTAAACTGATATAAAACTGTTTTGACGTTTAACTGTGTGTTAACAAAATCTTTACTTAGACTAAACTGAATTAGCTAAATTAGAACTGCTTGACTAAACTGTATGGCTTGAAATAGAATTTTTTTCACAATTAAACTGTACTTACATTTAAAAGGTGTTCTTATGCTAAACTGAATTGTTTGAAATAGAATTATTTTCATAAAAATGGATTTGGCGTTAAATAACCTACAAAGGTTGATATGCCCTTCAACCCAAACAACAAACCAACCAACCAACTTCATCAAACCTTCAGGAATCGTGAAAAGCGCAACAATTACAATATGTATCACTGTTGCTTTCATGTTCCATAGTTTTTTCGTTTCTCTTGCAAGTTTTAAGTACTTGTGCCTCTTTTCACTCTCTTTGATTTTCGCTCTGTGATTCTCCAAGACGGCAAAGTCCAAGAATCGGAAGGTTCTCCTTTTAGTTGTCTAAATTTCTCAGACGAAGCTTAATGATTTTTATCATTAAGGGCTTTTGGACTATTGTCTTCATCTTTATTGTAATTTCCATAACGTTTCGGTCGATAAGTCCTCCAGTCTTCTTCAGGTGTTTGTCGAACTCGGGAACCTTCACGGAACTTCGAACTACGTCCTTTATTGAATCCATGGGGGTCACCTGCTCTGATTCCGTTAGCCATAACCGGGTACAAGTGTTAAGTATTCCTATATTGTTACTCGCCTGCAGTCAGGATTGAACCTGCAACCTCCAGATGATTGTCTCCTTAGAAGCTTAGGGAACCAACGCCTAGTTCCGTGTAGGTTCCCGAGTTCGACAAACACCTGAAGAATGCAGGTGGACATGTCGGCCGAAATGTTGTGGAAATAACAATAAAGATGAAGACAATAATCCGAAAACCCTTAATTATAAAAAGGTTCTATTTTTTTCTTTTTTTCTTTTTTTTTTTTTTTTTTTTTTTTGTTAACTATACCTAGGCCTAGTTTTCTGGCCGGGATTAGGCGATCTGTTCGTATCTCAAAATGCCAGAGAATTTTATATGTCCCATTTTCCAGGACGGATTCTGCTTTGTGTATCTCTCAGTGGACAACTTTCCCCACCCAGTCATACGTTGTCTTGTGCTCTTTTAAAGCTAGCTAAGTGTATTCACATATTGTGTGTTTCACTTGTTGTTATTATTATTATTATTATTTACTCCTTTAGAGTTTTTCACATAAGCGACATCTGATGGTCTTTTAACTGGAGTTTGAGTGACAGCAAGTCTCCTCAAGTCTCCAGTTATTATCATTATTATTTACTGCTTGAAAGATTTTCACATCAGTGTTAGCTGATGGTTTTTCACTGAAGTTTGAGTGACAGCAAGTCTCCTCAAGTCTCCAGTACTCGTCTCAGGATTCTGACCGTTCTTAGCAATGCTGTCGTTTGGAGAGTCTCTACCCGTCCGCCAACTTCCAAGTCCACCAGGCCTTTTAATAATCCTTTAGTTATTGTGCCTAACGCACCAATCACAATTGGCACAATCGTTACTTTCATGTTCCACAGCTTTTTCAATTCTCTTGCAAGGTCGAAGTACTTATCCTTCTTTACACTTTCCTTCAGATTTATTCTGTGGTCCGCCGGGACAGCAAAGTCGACAATTTTGCAGCAGCAAGTCGTTCGTATTAAATAGGAATCATTGATAAATAAAGTTACTAATGTTAAATAGTATGTATAAACAAATGATTAATATTAATTATCGAAGTATGACTGTCCGATAAGTAAATGTAAAACCCTTTAATAGAATCCAAACAAACGAATAATATTAAATAGAATTATAATTCATATCGATAATTGAACCCATTTTACTGTGTGCAAACGAGTGACTAATTTTAAATAGAACTATTAGAGCTAGATAACAATACTTAAAACCATTTAACTATGTGCAAGCAAATGAACTCGTGATCGTCTAATAATAATGTTACCTACAAACTATTTGCTTACAAATCATATATATATATATCATTATATATATATATATCATCATATATATATATCATCATCATCATCATCCTCATGTCGTGCCACAGGCATGAATATCCCTGATCCTCTCTCGCCACTTCTCCCTATCGTTCATCGCCTCTGGCAGGTCTTCAGGGCTACATCCCGTATCCTCACATAGCTGCTGTATGTACGTTCGAGCTGGTCGTCCAGCTTTTGCCCGGCCATATGTGGGGGTCCATAGGAATACATCGCTTATGAGCTCATCCCTGCTTCTCCAGCAGTGACCTGCATGTCTGGTTCGTCTGACTTGGATAGTTTTCGCGATGGGAGGAAGGTGGCCGTATAGTTGGTGCCTTGTAGGGTGTTGCCGCCAGGACTTGTTCAATATTGCTCGCAATATTCTTGTGTAATTGCCATCTAGCTTCTTCTCCAGCCGTTTAGTCAGCGTCCAAGTAGTGCATCCATACAGCAGTATCGATACGACCGCTACCTGCAAGAAACTGCATTTCATTTTATCGGTCAGGTCTGATTTCCATATGATCGATAGCCTATCGATAGCTGTCCATGCCTTTGTTAGCCGTGTGTCGGTGACATATATATATATATATATATATATATGTGTGTGTGTGTGTGTGTGTGTGTGTGTGAACAGGGTTTCGCATTAAATAACCTACAAGGGTTGATATGCAATAAAATACCAGCGAACCAAACGATCAAGTCCATCTATTTCCAACCAATAAAAATTCTCTCCGAACAAACCATTTTCTTTGATTTTTGTCGGATTTTAACAAACAAGAATTATGATTTTAACTCAATAAATTCAACAGATTTTTTTATTTTCATGCCTTAAAATATTAATTCAGATAAATTTTGCTGACTGTTCATAATAATCGTACATAATGAAAAAAAAAAAGAACGTGGCTATTCATTTCGGGGCCAAGTAAATCAGCTCTAAAAATCAAACCAAATCCTTTTAATAACACGACTCAAACGAACAGAGACCGAGACGGTTGGGGCATCAGAATACAACGACTGTATCTCAGCAGAAGAGTAAAACTCCCCTAACGAGTGTCCAAAATAATCTGATGGTGAGGTTCCAGTAATGCTGGAGCTTTGAGGAATGGGTTAAACAGAACTAAACAGTGTACTCATGCTAAACGGGATTGTTTGAAATAAGACTGTTTCTATGTATATAAATGTTTTTGGCATTAAATAACCTTCAATGGTTGATATGCCATAAAACTAAACCAAACCAAACCAAACCAAATCAGAAGAATAGATGTCTGACTGAAGAGGCTTTTGTGGGTTATCGTCATTGAAAATAGACTCGGCGACACGGTTTCAAATCCAAGACAAAGCTATTTGTATTTCATAAAGCGTTAATACCTTTGGGAATTATATAAACCCTACTATTCTTCCTTCAGCTATGAGTAAATTTTAGGGCAGATTGGGCTCTTTAACCTCGGTATGGCAACCAGCGTAGGAGAAGGAAATAAACAGATTTCTGACTGGTATAACAAAAACTAATCTTTATAAAACCCAAATGAGTTTTATTCTCTGTTTTTTAAGGAATATATTTTTGTTCCAGCTTAACAGCAAAATCTTGACTGTAAATATTTTTCTGTTTATTATATTATATGCAAAAAATTTAATAAGACCAAGATTCAAAAGATTCAAGCCCCCAACTAAGTTCTGTGCGTGCTTGTGTGTGGAAGATGGGCTCATAGGTTGCTTTGTGACCGGTTATCATCTAAGATCATATAGTGACTGAAACAGACGCTTAACTTGGC
>OY757942.1:58013944-58058944 GCA_963585895.1 Sepioteuthis lessoniana | reverse complement strand
ATTTCTTCAGCGGTTTCTTCTTTCCCTTTTTTTATGATAAGCTTGGAGCATTTTTTTAATTTCAAATTCCATTTCAATATCTTGGCCGAAAATTTTGTTCATATTAGAGAGACTTATTCATTTGTCCTTCTAGACAAAAATCTTAATATCCCCCGTGGACACGAGGCGGTTTTGTTTTTTCTTGTAACTTTCTAAATTAATAGCCTCTTTTGCATTTTAAGTCTAGTGATCAGTGACATAATTGCAACAAGAAACTTTTGGATTTTACTTCTTGTTGGGTTTGTCCTCCTGTTGATAGTTCCCCTTTCCAGTTTTCAATCATTCTCCTGGTTAAATTTATTAACTTCCTGTGGTATCTTGAAGATTTTCAGAAATTCAATCACTCTCCTGGTTATAGCTTCCTCTGATATCTTGAAGATTTTCAGACATTCAATCACTCTCCTGGTTATAGCTTCCTCTGATATCTTGAAGATTTTCAGACATTCAATCACTCTCCTGGTTATAGCTTCCTCTGATATCTTGAAGATTTTCAGAAATTCAATCACTCTCCTGGTTATAGCTTCCTCTGATATCTTGAAGATTTTCAGACATTCAATCACTCTCCTGGTTATAGCTTCCTCTGATATCTTGAAGATTTTAAGACATTCAATCACTCTCCTGGTTATAGCTTCCTCTGGTATCTTGAAGATTTTCAGAAATTCAATCACTCTCCTGGTTATAACTTCCTCTGATATCTTGAAGATTTTCAGACATTCAATCTTTCTCCTGGTTATAGCTTCCTCTGGTATCTTGAAGATTTTCAGAAATTCAATCACTCTCCTGGTTATAACTTCCTCTGATATCTTGAAGATTTTCAGACATTCAATCTTTCTCCTGGTTATAACTTCCTCTGATATCTTGAAGATTTTCAGACATTCAATCTTTCTCCTGGTTATAACTTCCTCTGATATCTTGAAGATTTTCAGACATTCAATCTTTCTCCTGGTTATAACTTCCTCTGGTATCTTGAAGATTTTCAGACATTCAATCTTTCTCCTGGTTATAACTTCCTCTGATATCTTGAAGATTTTCAGACATTCAATCTTTCTCCTGGTTATAACTTCCTCTGATATCTTGAAGATTTTCAGACATTCAATCTTTCTCCTGGTTATAACTTCCTCTGATATCTTGAAGATTTTCAGACATTCAATCTTTCTCCTGGTTATAACTTCCTCTGATATCTTGAAGATTTTCAGACATTCAATCTTTCTCCTGGTTATAACTTCCTCTGATATCTTGAAGATTTTCAGACATTCAATCTTTCTCCTGGTTATAACTTCCTCTGATATCTTGAAGATTTTCAGACATTCAATCTTTCTCCTGGTTATAACTTCCTCTGATATCTTGAAGATTTTCAGACATTCAATCTTTCTCCTGGTTATAACTTCCTCTGATATCTTGAAGATTTTCAGACATTCAATCTTTCTCCTGGTTATAACTTCCTCTGGTATCTTGAAGATTTTCAGACATTCAATCACTCTCCTGGTTATAACTTCCTCTGGTATCTTGAAGATTTTCAAATATTCTATTTTTACCTATTCTATGGTTTGTCCTCCTATAGATAATTCCTCTCTTCAGTTTTCTATAACTCTTCTAATGAATTTATAACTTTCTCTGGTATCTTGAAGATTTTCTGACATTCTATTTTTACTTCTTGTAGGGTTTGTCCTCCCATAGATAATTCCACTTTCCAGTTTTGCATAGCTCTCCAGATTAAATTCATAACTTTCTCTGGTATCTGTGGGATCTTGGCGTAAGCTTTCTAATAGTTTATCCACGCCATTGCTAATTATTATTATCATTATTATTATTCACTCATTAGAGCTTTTGACATCTGCGTTAGCCGATGGGTTTTCACTGGAGTCTGAGGGACAGCAAGTCTCCTCAAGTCTCCAGGACTCTTCTCAGTATTCTGCCGTTCTCAATAATGCTGTCGTTTGGATGGTCTCTCCACCTCTCTGCCAACTTCCAAGTCCCCAAGTCCTTTTAGTAATCCTTTAATTACTGTTCCAAACGCACCAATTACAATTGGTATAATTGTCACCTGCATGTTCCACAGTTTTTTCAATTCCCTAGCAAGGTCGATGTACTTATCCTTCTTTTCACATTCTTTCAGTTTTATTCTGTGGTCAGCCGGTACAGCAAAGTCGACTATTTTGCAAGTTATGTTTTTTTGGAGGGGGTGATTATTATTAAGTCTGGTCTTCTGGCCGGGATTAGATGATCCGTTTGTATATTAAAGTCCCATTATTACTATTAATAATAATAATAATAATAATAATAATAATAATAATAATAATAATAATAATAATAAACTTTCTATACTCGTGTTATTATCTTATTAGTTTCTATTTATTCTTTTTTTTTTTTTTTGAAAACATAACACAGTATTGCGTAGAAATTCGTCATTATTTTCCACCGTTTTGTTTCTCACAACAAACAGAATGTATCTTCTGTCAATTTTCATTCTTTAATTTCACAATGTCCGTTCCTGTTTTATTTTTATTTTTATTTATTTTCGTTTATCATTTTATTTCTATCTATTCATTTTTTTTTTTTTTTGGTTATTTTTCACGACTCTGTTCCCATATTGTTCGCCTTCACGGTTTCGTATTTCTCGACGTCGTCCACTGCTACGAAATGTGTGTTTTTCAATATATCTGTCTATCAGTGTGGGCATGCTAGTCTGTATATTTCACTATAATTGGACAACGTTTACACATGAAAGGACCCATTTTTTCTACCCAAAGTTTTCTGCTGTCGATAACTCAGCGGTAAGTCAAAATATACCTCAGCAGGAAGGGGGGAGATAACTCTGATTAACAAGAAGGAACGAAGCAGTAATGGACAAGATCGAAAAAGAACGAGAGAGAGAGAGAGAGAGAGAGAGAGAGAGAGAGACTAACGGTAAAAAAAGAAAATAAAAACCAAAAGCGCGTGATTTGAACGGCGATCATAATCACTCGATAACAAGAAGAAGAAGAAGAAAAAGAAGAAGAGATAGATAGATAGATAGATAGATAGATAGATAGATAGATAGATAGATAGATAGATATGAATAGAATGAGATAGATAGATAGATAGATAGATAGATAGATAGATAGATAGATAGATAGATAGATAGATAGATAGATAGATAGATAGATAAAAAAACAAAGAGAAAGGCATAGAGTGAAGAAGAAAACTGAAAGAGCAAAAATGATATTAATGACATGATAGAAGAAGAAGAAGAAGAAGAAGAAGAAGAAGAAGAAGAAGAAGAAGAAGAAGAAGAAGAAGAAGAAGAAGAAGAAGAAGTCCACAACAGCAACAACAACGCAAAAGTTTTTAAAAAGTTGGATTGAAGAAAAATAAAACAGTGAGAAAGAAAGAAAGAAAGAAAGAAAGAAAGAAAGAAAACAATAGATTAAGAAAATTAGTAAAGAATGAAAGAAAGAAAGAAAGAAAGAAAGAAAGAAAGAGGATCATGCAGCAGTTGATAAAAACATCAACGCAAGTAATAATAATAATAATAATATATGGATTTTGATCACGGAAAGCTAGGAGAGGTTTTCTAGAAACAATCGCTAATGGCCGTGAATACCCAGCCCTAGGGTCTTTTTCCGATATCAGTCTTCGTTTTCTCATTAAATCTGCCAATGTTTCTTGCTTGAATGCATCAAAGTGAAGATGACCACAGAATATAACTAGATGTGTCTCACGGGCAGTGATTTTTAAAGATGTCCAATAATATCGAGCAGTGACCAAAGATGACGATGTCCATCCAACAATGTGTTAGCTAAAACCTCCACACCATACCACACCACACCTGCTCCTGCCAGACTCCCCCTTCCTTCTGCCATCATCTCACAAAATAAATAAATTTGTTGTTCTAAGAATTAAACATTTAGATTATACTATTATTACTAGCTATGTTACATATGTTGTATGTGTTGTACTGATCTTTAGCATGCATAATTGGTTGACTAGCAAGGATACCTAATATTCCAAAAGAAAGAAGAGGGGGAGACAAAAATATGAAAGGTTGGGTCAAAGCTCATGGCTACGATCGACTGTCGTGTAGATTAACAGCTCACTTGATAATCGCGGCCGTGAAACTTGAAGTCGCGATATTTTACCAAGCCTTACATTTTTCAAGCTGATAATTCACTGGGACATTGCGGTAGATTTTACTTACAGAATTTATGATTTAGACGCTCTTTTTGGGTTAAATTTTTACCAGTATATATATATATATATACACATGCATATATATATGTGTGTGTGTGTGTGTGTGTGTATTTGAGTAAGATATGAAGTTTTTATCTGACAGATATGCTATAAAAAGAAGAAAACGGAAAGAAAAATACATGTAAATGTATGAGAAAAGTTTATGATCAAATATTATTTTATATAATGTGAAACTAAAATCAAATTCCAACACCATAATAAAAGAAAAATATATAGTTTTGCCTCAGAATCACAAATCTCTATTACTGAAAAGAATTTAAACCGTCTGGATATAAGGCGATTACACATACTTCCAAACCAATCAAAGAATTATTAAGAAATAATAATAATAATAATAAAAAATCTTATTCCGACGCAGGTAAATATAAAATTTGCTGCCAGGATTATCCAAAATCTTACATAGGAGAAACAAGTAGGAATTTGCCCAAGAGAATCAATGAAGACAAAAGAGTCTTAAAATAAAGCAATTTTTCCAACGCTCAAGTTATTTATAACATCTCCACAAATCACAAATTTGATTTCAAACATTCAAACAGCAAATTACATCATTCATGATAAAAAAAAACCGTAGAATCATAGAATCTTACACTATTTCCCATTACAACACAACAGAGATCAGGATTTTATAAAATATCTCCTTATGTAGCCAAAATAATGTTGAAAGATTTCAACTTGCGCAAACAACGATAATTAAACAGATATTTCTATCCATCTTCCCTCTGTACACAACATTTCTTCTTCTTCGCGCTATTTCCTTTTTTTTTCCCTCCCCTTCTTTCTTCTTTCTTTCTTCCTTCTTCCACTTATTTCTTCTTTCCTTCATTCTCTATCAATACAAACCGACTTTTTATAGACGCTGTGTTTCTCCATAACTTTCAAAAATTTGCGTATCATGTCGTAATCTTTTTTAATCTTTTTTGAATATTTTCCTCTATCGTCCAAACCATTATTTAAAATGCATAATTCCCACCCTGAAGATGACATAAAATACTTTCTACCTGAAATTTTCGTCATTTCATATCTTTGATAATCCCGTCGAAATGCGTCGGTGGACCGAAAATAATTTTTTCTCATCCATTTAGATGTATTTTCCTTTCTGTTTTCTTCTTTTTACGGCATATATATATATAATTAACTTAAATCGTGAGTCGGAAATTTCCTACTAAAGTTTCACCTTAACGGATCATCAGGAAGTCTAATACCGACTCTATATATATTTAGTAAGAGAAGATGGTTGTGTTTTGTCCCGGTTTGAACAGAGCTCTGTCAACTAATTTTTGGTGGCTGAAAATTGCAAACTATGTGAAATTTACTGAAGAATATACGACGTGTACAGAGAAGCATGTCTTAATGAAAAATTGTTTTCAAATTGGCTGAAAATGGGTTTGCCACAACAAACCTGAGTTTGTAAGTCAGTTCATAGAGTGGAAATACACTGACTCTCCTGTAAATAAAAAGTTCCGGCGCAGCGGTCAGTATGAAAACTTTCTTTTGCCAACTCCTTAGATAATATTTCACCTTATTCATAGAATGAACTTCGTATATCGCTGACATCCCATAAAAGACAGTTCTAGAAACTTTTATATCAACAAAATGAAGTAGTATGACCATTGCATATATGTTTGTAAAGTAAAAATTGGTGACCGTTGTCGAGGGTGACTCAAAGGCTCCCTTTTCAATAGCTACTACACCGAGGTGTAAGGGAGGACACTACTCTTTTCCCTGGATTGCTCCACTTTACCCTTGACACATACCTTATAATGCTGAGTGTTAAGTCAGTGAGCATTACGTACGATTTTTTTAATCTTTGGTGTGTGTCGATGTGGAACTGAACCTGGTCTCTTGGGTCATCAGTGAACACTCTACCCATGTGGCTATATATATATATATATATTTCAAGAAAAAAAACAATACTCGGTCACATTAGGATAATGAAATTTATTTTCCCATTGGATCTGATGAAGTCCTGTTAAAATTATTTTAGAATTGTAGATTCATATCAATGCTCTTAACGGGATGGAAATAAAATTATTAACCTAATGTTACCGAATATTGTTTTTTTTTTTTTTTCCAGAAATAATATTATTTGCTCCATGAATTTATTTACATTGAGCTCTCTACCACGAATATTTAAATATTCGAAATTTGAATAATTTATTTGTCATGACAGAATTGTTCCCTACTCCAGATTTACTGGATTGAAGTATACCTTATATATATATATATATATATATATATATATATCCCTTCCTATCTGTCTTCTTCTTCTTCTTCTTCTTCGTTGATAATTCTAATAAAAGACAAGAAGTAGACGATGTCCCGCAGAAACTATGACAGAAGCAGACTACACAAATACACCTGCCAAAGGTGAATCCCTATTGCATTGTCTGGACTAAGCAGTGAAAAGCATTGACCTCTTCGAGAACGCAGATTAGACTTTATGTGCTTTAAACAAGAAGGAACAGTCTCTACATTTAATGGCAAGTCTCTGAAATTGTAGACCATTTCACATACCTCTATAGCAACATCTAATCCTCTGAAAACAATGTTAACATGTATAGGAATGGCATGGACTGTTATTGATAGGTTGTCGATCATATGAAAATCTGATCTCTCTGATTAGATAAAACAGGAATTCTTCCAAACTTTGATCGTGTCAGGACTACTATATGGTCCGACCACCTGGACTCTAACAAAACGCTTTAAGAAAAACTCCATGGAAAGAATGCCATAAATTATATTTTTAAAATTCTGGAAGCAGCACCCCACAGAACAGCAGCTGTGCAGACACAGAACTCCTATCTTAAAAACCATCCAACAAGAGGAACAAGACATGTCCTACCCAACAAGGAAAGTAAGAAAGAACTCATCAGCGACGTGCTTCAAAGGATTTCTTTCTTTCTTTAATGTCATAACAACTTTCGTGGGTTATTTAATATCTATTTCCTTGTAGAAGAACAGCAGTGATACTATTTAACCCATAACTGAAGGGATAAGAGCGTTCATGCCTTTCCCAAAGGTCTTAGTCCGAAAGTGAACATGATAGCGCGACTGCAGTTCGAACTTGCAAAGACTTATTTACACCACCTCTGTCTGGGCACCGGATGCAGTTCAGACGACCAGCCAAAAGTGATGGCTGATAGGGACGGATTGTGAGAGAAAGTCAAAAGGAATCAGTGCTATCACCACGGCTTTCTGAAGATGTCGACATAACAACAAATTTTATTACTTCTTTGTCTATATTTCTAAAACTAAGTGCTGTTTGTATTATTCCCTATACACTGAGGACAGCTATATTGATCGTGGGTGCAATTATCAACGTTTCGGCCGCTTTACTCTCCGTTCTTCTTCAAGTGCCTTTGTCGTGCTCAATTTTAGTAGCAGGGAGAAAAGGTAAAAAAGTGACTGATACGAGATACCCCCCCCCTCTAGAATAGATAATGGAATGGGGAAAGTCTACCTCCAGGATTTAAATAATGGGTTAAGTTCGGAATTCCTGAAAGGTGACTGTGTGCGACAAAAGACATCTAAAGAAGGCTGAAGAGTACAGAGGTCGAAACGTCGTGAATATGACAACTACTATGAGTATAGTAGTCCGCAAAGTTCTGAGAATTATAATATTATTTGTTGTTCTTCAAATCTTAATAAACATGAAGAGCTTGTATTTTTGGTTATTTGTTTTGTTTTTGTTTGTTTTGTTTTTGTTTTTTAACTACTCGGGCAGACACACTCACAAATATTGAAGCGAAGTATAAATGACAATCACACAAAGCTTTATTTTCTTTAATATTAGCGAAATCTTTAAATGTCATATTTAATGCTCTTTAGCTTCAAGTAAACTATTAGCACTAAATTGAATCTGATGGTGAGGCTCCAGTCCTAGGACTTTGGGGAATGTGGAGTAGCCTTTCATTGCCATTACTTCCCGGTCCACTCGGAGCTGGAGAGGTTATACTTGTTAGGACCCCCTTTAATGGGTCAAATAGAACTGTTTGATCATTTACTATACTTGAAACCATTTAACTGTGTGCAAATAAATTACTATTAAATTGAATTATTGTTACATGGGAATATTCAGAACTATTTTACTGAGTACAAAGACTCGCTCAAAAATTGATACCGAAAAACTATTTACTTACGAATCATATGCGTAAACAGGATTTAGCATTAAATATCCTACAAGGGTTCATAAGTCTAAAACAGAACGAACCAATAAACCAATATATGGTTTCAAGTATTCCTATCTAATACAAATAATTTGCACACAGTTATATCGTTTCAAGAATTCCTATCTAATATTAATGATATGCAAAGAGTTTATGGTTTCAAGTATTCCTATCAAATACAAATGATTTGCACACCATTATATGTTTCAAATATTCTTATCTAATATAAATGATTTGCAAACGGTTATATGGTTTCAAGTATTCCAATCTAATACAAATAATTTACACTCTTTTATATGGTTTTAAGTATTCCAATCTAATACAAATAATTTTAACACAGTTATATGGTTTCAAGTATTCCAATCTAATACAAATAATTTGAACACAGTTATATGGTTTCAAGTATTCCAATCTAATACAAATAATTTTAACACAGTTATATGGTTTCAAGTATTCCAATCTAATACAAATAATTTGAACACAGTTATATGGTTTCAAGTATTCCAATCTAATACAAATAATTTCCACACCGTTAAACGGATTCAAGTAACTCTAAACTACATCTGGTGAGGGTTCAGTTCTGTAAATCTGGTTAGTATAAAGTCACTTGTTCACAACCATTACTCCCATGTCCACTCTAAATCTGAGTAAAACGTTAGTTTCCCTTCTATAAGTCAAATAGATAATTTCTCAAATCGCTTTAAACTACATAAATTCATTGGTTCTTTAAACCTTATCATTCTATGTATAAAGTGTTTACCAGTTTAAAATGATTGTGAACATGAATTTTTGTACTGTATTTGATTGGAGATCGTAAATGTTAAAAGGAGTTCTATAAGATATTACCAAACAAGGGATAATATGGTGTTAAACCAACTATTTGCTTAAAAGTTATGACTTTTACTTAGAAGTACTTGAAACAATAAACTTTTTGCAAATTATTTGTATTAAGAATAGTTACAAGCATCTATTATTATTTGAAAATGATAATTAATGAATAGAAATTGTGGAAACCGAACAATTGCTTATGAAAAAGACTGACTTCGGCATTGAATAGCCGAAGTCAGTCGTTGTCATGCCATAAAAGAAAGAAAGAAAGAAAGAAAGAAAGAAAGAAAGAAAGAAAGAATTAAAAAGAGATGAAGAAACAAACAGACAAACAAACAAACAAACAAAAACAATCATAAATGCTCAAAGAAAAACGAAAACAGAAATTTAAAAAATTGACAGAGGAGAAAGAAAGAAAGAAAGAAAGAAAGAAAGAAAGAAAGAAAGAAAGAATTAAAAAATGAGATGAAGAAAGAAAGAAAGAAACAAACAAAAAATAAAATCATAAATCTTCAAAGAAAAACGAAACCAGAAATAAAAAATTAGATAGAGGAGAAAGAAAGAAAGAAAGAAAGAAAGAAAGAGATGAAGAAAGAAAGAAACATACAAAAAAAAACATAAATGTTCAAAGAAAAACGAAAAATAAGAAAGAAAAATTAGAAAGAAAGAAAGAAAGAAAGGACGAAATGTTCAGAGAAAAGCGAAAAAACAAAAACACAAAAAAAACGAAGACGTAGGTGAAGGAAAGGAAGAAAGAAAGAAAGAAATGAGAAATCACTGAACACTTGTTTTGATAATAATAATAATAATAATAATAATAATAATAATAATAATAATAATAAAAGACTCGAACACAACGGCAAAGAAACTGATGCTGAAGAATATCTTTGACCGATGCGAGAGGAAACTTGCATGTGGGAAGGAGGGGGATCATCCCGTGGAGTGGGGAGGTAACTTTTTTTTTTCTACTTGATGAGTCAAAACGGAGGAACGGTTCTTGGGCTCAATCAACCATTGGCCGCCATGTTGAGCGACAGGACAGCCTTGAAGGGAAAGCCACTTGCACACGGTGACAAACACAATGTCCTGTATGTGTTTGTGTAGCCAGGTGTATTTACACCCCGGTGAGAGTTTTTTTTTTTTTGGTTTTGTTTTGTTTTGTTTTTTCCCAATTCTTTACAAAAGATACAATCCTTTATTCAGACTTTTCATTCATTCATTATTTATTTATTTATTTCAGTCTTTTTCATTAAATTAATTTCATTCATTTTGGATTTTGTTCGTTTTTACCGGATTTTCCTTCTTTTGTAATCTGCTTTCGTTATATTTATCCCCTAGATTATCCCTATCTATCTATCTATCTATCTATCTATCTCAGTCTATTCATATCTATCTATCTATCTATCTATCTATCAAGCTAGCTAGCTAGCTAGCTCTCTTACTCTGTCTCTACCTATTAATCTTCCAATCTCCGTGTGTTCATATCTATCTATCTATCTATCTATCTATCTATCTATCTATTTTGTTTTGACTATATCTATCTTTCTATCTCTGTCAATTCATATCGATCAATATCAGTCTATTCATATCTATCTATCTATCTATGTCTGTTCATATAAATCTATACATCTATCTGTCTCAGTCTTTTCATATATATCTATATATCTATCTACCTCATCCTGTTCATATCAATCTATCAATCTCATTCTGTTTCTATCTATCTATCTATCTATCTATCTATCTCTGTCTGTTCATATAAATCTATACATCTATCAGTCTCAGTCTTTTCATATATATCTATATATCTATCTACCTCATCCTGTTCATATCAATCTATCAATCTCATTCTGTTTCTATCTATCTATCTATCTATCTATCTATCTATCTATCTATCTCCGTCAGCTCATTACCTACGTATTTGTCTGTCAGTCTGTCTATCAATCCGTCTATCTTTCTCTCGATCTATCTCAGCTTGTTCATTTCTATCTATCTTTCTGTTTTTCTATTTACATCAGTATACCTATCTATCCATCTCAAGCTGTTCCTATCTATATAGCGTAAATAATTGCCATATTAGGTTTATTCTGGTACACGTCTAACTTTTCTGAAATACGTAATAGGAAGATTGTTTCACGCCAACTCATATTAGACACCACTAAACTACATCTGCTGATAAGACTCACTTTCTAGAGATCTAGAATATCTCATCATTACCATTACTCCCAGGTCCACTTTGACACTGAGTGGTAGAACCTGTTAGAGTCCCATCAATAGATCTGCATGCAAATTATATGTATGAGATTGGAATACTTGATGGTATAACCCTTGTGCCAAAAAAATCTTTGAAACTACACAACGTAAATATGAATACATAATATACGCATATAACTAACCTCTCGGTATAAACTAACCCCAGGTGAGTTGACATGCCGTTAAAATGAATCACTCAATCAACCCTACGGAAGAATGAGAATGTTTATAAGGTTACATACACATTGGATATTCTGAAATGAAAGTTTTACGTTTGCGTTGTGCTTCGCTTTCTTTCTCTCCCATCCTTCTCCTCCTCTTCTCTCTCTCTCTCTCTTTCTCTCTCTCTCTCTCTTTCTCTCTCTCTCTCACTCGATCTATCTGTCTATCTATCTATCTATCTGTCAGCTGTCTGTCTGTCTGTTTGTCTGTCCTTCTCTCCGAAGTGGTGGTTTTGAATAAACGAGTTCAGTCAGGCAGAAAGGTGAGAGCTATCAAAATCTGTAATGTGCTTGTGTCAAGTGTATAAGGTCCCGTGGGTCAAGTGGTTGTCATGGTAACAAAGGATATACGTATCCAGGCCTGGTTGAAGGACCTTTGCCTTCTTTGAGGGGGCACCTTTGTCCAACTCTCTCTGCAGGCTGACCCGAAGGGTTAAGAGATTTTACCGATAACGGGAACAAGGTATGCATGCACAAATATATATGAGTGTGCTACCATATATATATATGTGTGTGTGTGTGTGTGTGTGTGTGTGTGTGTGTGTGTGTGTGTGTGCGTTGAAAGAGAGAGAGACAAAAAGGGAGAGGAGATGGAGAAAGAAAGAGGAAGAGAGAATAGATGAGATAAAGAGAATAAGCGAGAGATATATATGTGTGTGTGTGTGTGTGTGTGTGGTGAAAGAGAGAGAGAGAGAGAGAGGCACACACAAAGAGAGAGGAGATGGAGAAAGATAAACGAAGAGAGGATAAATGAATGAGATAAAGAAAAAAAGCGAGAGATATGTGTGTGTGTGTGTGTATGTGTGGTGAAAGAGAGAGAGAGAGAGAGAGAGGCAAACACAAAGAGAGAGGAGATGGAGAAAGATAGACGAAGAGAGTATAAATGAATGAGATAAAGAGAAAAAGCGAGAGAGAGAGAGAGAGAGAGAGAGAGAGGGAATATTTCCTTAAATACATGCACATGTAGAAAAATATCCAGATACTTGAACAGATATTTGCCAAGTTCGGGTTCGTATCGGACAAGATCGAAGATCGGGGTAAATGAGCAGCTAGAAAGATTGTGTAGTGCCATTAATATACAAACTGATTACAAAAGAAATAGATTAAAAATTTGATTAGACCAAGACTATTAATTTCATATTTTTTCGATCATCAGGCGAAAATGAAAACTTCATCTATCTCTTTCTTCCTTTCCTTCTCTTTCTTCCTTTCCTTCTCTTTCTTCCTTTCTCGACATTTGCATCTTTATTACTTATAAAAAATATTGGGTTATTTAATACTTAATCTTTTTGAGGCGGTGGGCAAATGATTATAATTACTACTAATAATAATTTTTATCACTATGAGTATTCAGACTTCATCTTCTTTGATATATGCACAACGTTTCGGTTGATGTGTCCTTCGGGCTTCTTCAGGTGATTCATGTCGAACTAAGGAGCCCAAATAGAACTTCGGGCCGAACCTTTTATTTGCACCATCGAGTAGATTGTTCTCATTCTGTCAACTATAACCAAATTTAAATGTTAAGCTATAAAATCTAAACCTGCTTTTTTACCTGTAGTTGGTATTGAACCTGCAACCACGTGATGATTTCATTCAAAAATACTTTCTAACTAAACACTTTATCCACTGCGCCATATGTCTTTGCCAGACAACTCCGAGTGAATTTTTGGGAGTTATAAAACTAATGTCACCATCAGATTTTTTTTAATCGCAACTCCTATCGCATTTTTTAATTTTTTTTATCCAGCCTTTTCGATTAATAATTCCCAAATGTTATTCACGTCTGATCAACAAGTCTCTGTAGCCCAACATTTATGCTGCTGTTTTAAGACGTCTTATTCCCCAATGTTCAGCTCTATCATTTTTATAATGATAAGGGAAGAACATAAGGACAGATGGTTTCCATTTTCTTTCTATATATGGTCAGCCATACCCAACTATTTTATTTCAACCTGACATACTGCTTTTCGATTACCTCATTTTTTAGTGGATGGCATACCTCGCCTTTGTATCGGATGATATACACACAATTCTTGGCCTTGTAATTTATTGGAAGCTTGACTCTGAAGAGATATTTCTGAAGAGTATACCACTCCTGAATATCATATGGATTACATATCTTTTGAATCTTACTTACCTGAATTTCAATGAGTGGGCTTTGTCGGCTGTGTTGTATGGTACGCGACTCGTCTGGTCTCGCTTGTTGACCATAGTAATGATTAATTGACCTCAGGGGTTGTCTCCCAAAACTTTCACCTGCTTCAGTAGGACTAAGTTTATTGCTTGGTAGGGGAATGCCAACAGGACCAAGAATTTCTGCTAGTCGTGCGGGACTCGGCCCGGGTCTGGTTCCCACTGTAAAAAGCCCAGTGCAATACTTCATCTTAGCGAGGAGATAACAAATAACCATATCTTTTGAATTTTTTCGGCTAAGCCTTTCACATAGGGCTGACAGACTGTGGGTGAGTTTTCGGGTATTGTTCTCTATTGTTCGATCCAGATTTCTTGGAGCCAATTTTACACTTTCTGGGTGGTAGTTGCGAGAGTTGCAAGTAAGTGAAGTTGGCGACTGTAGTCGATAGCGACCCGAAGGCTCCCTTTTCAATAGCTACTACACTGAGCTGTAGGGGAGGGCGCTACACTTTTCATTGGATTGCTCTACTTTACCCTTGATATATCAGTAATGCTGAGTGTTAAGCAAGTAGGTATCAAGTACCTTTTTTAAAGTCTTTGGTATGACTCGACCAGGGATTGAAACTCGGTCTCCAGGATCATTGGTGAACACTCTAACCACTAGGCTAATGAGCTGGTTAAAAAGTTGGAGACTGTAGTCGAGGGCGACCCGAAGGCTCCCTTTTCAATAGCTACAACGCCGAGGTGTAGGGGAGGGCGCTACTCCTTTCACTGGATTGCTCCACTTTACCCTCGATACGTACCTTATATTGCTGAGTGTTAAGCAAGGAGGTATCAAGTGCCATTTTTTGAGCCTTTGTTATACCTCGACCTTGGATTGAACCCCAGTCCCGGATCATTGGTGAACACTCTACCCGCTAGGCCAATGAGCCGGTTGAGATAGTGGTTGTCTCTTAACCTCTTCATTTTTTCTTGAGGGTCAGCAACAAACGATTCCTTTCTTTACATTTTATTGACAATGCCAGTTGAAGTTGAGGTAGGAGGATCATTAAATAAGTTTCCAGACTTTTTCCGTATGGGCACTTTTATTGATAGTACACACCCCACTCCAATGAATAGTAGCACCTGATAGAACCCTACCTATGGGTTAGATAGAACTAAACTGCATACTTATGCTTAACTGAATTGTTTGAATTAGAACTATTTGACTAAAGAGGAAGAGTGATTACAGCCACCAGAAACAATACAGACAACATGAGGACTAACAAAACAACAATAAGCAGAAAACAAAAATGGGAAGAAAAACAACTCCATGAACATTTTAAGAGACTAATAAGCGACATCTCACATAAGAAAACGTGGACGTGGCTAAGAAATGGAAACCTTTACAGAGAAACTGAATCCCTCCTAAGAGCAGCACAAAACGATGCAATAAGCACAAATCATATCAAAGCGAGAATAGATAAGACGCAACAAAACGATCAATCACATCATGAGCGAATGCAGCCAATTAGTATAGGACTAGGCACGACTAGGTGGGTAGGGTGATCCACTGGGAATTGTGCAAAGAGTTGAAATTTGACCACACGAACAACTGGTATTAGCACAACCCAATATCTGTCCTGGAGTATGATATCCACAAACTCCTCTAGGATTTTGACACACAAACGGATCACCTAATCTCAGCCAGACGACCGGACCTTATTATAATCAACAAAAAAGGAGAGAACTTGTAAAATTGTGGACCTTGCTGTCCCAGCTGACCACAGAGTAAAATTGAAAGAAAGTAAAAAGAAAGATATGTACCTGGACCTTGCTAGAGAATTGAAGAAACTGTGGAACATGAAAGTGACAATTATACCAATTATAATTGATACTCTTGGTACAGCTACCAAAAGATTGATACAGGGATAGGAGGAGTTGGAAATAAGAGGACGGGTGGAGACCATCCAAACTATTGCATTATTGAGAACGGCCAGAATACTGAGAAGAGTCCTGGAGACTTGAGGAGACTTGTTATCACTGAAACTCCAGCGAATGACCATCAACTAATACTGATGTGAAAAACTCTTAAGGAGGAAATAATAATTTGTTCAAACACTCTTGCACGATTTCGAATGTTCCTATCTAGTACCAATAATTTGCATAACGTTATATGGTTTCAAGTATTCTTATCTAATACTAATAATTTCAATACAGTTGCAAAACTTTCAGTATTCTTATCCCATACTAATATTTTATACATAGTTATGTCGTTTTAAATGATTATTCCTATGTGAAATATAGCCAAAATACGAATATGTGAAATATACACATACATAGGAATCCCGCGAAACACTCGAAACACAAACGACTTTCTTTAGTTCAAGTACGAAACTTTTATTACCTTCTTGACTTTTAGGTTTTTCGGCACGAGGAGAGAGAGACACAATTTTTACTATGCTGACTGTTCCATCTGACCCCACCAGGCGCGGCGCATCACGTCAACCCAACTGACCTGGCCTCGCCGAGGCTCAAAAATCAACTCGCTTCGCACAGGTCCGAATCTCAACTCACTGCTTTTTTTCAAAAATCTCCCAAAATCCTCAGCCCATCGCTTCCGGGCATGACGTCATTCACATCTCCAGTCCCATTTCCTATCCGGGGTTTTTATTATGACATCTATGATTGTCACATCCTCCCCGGGCGAACGTGAACACCTGCGCTCAGTGTGTGCCCCTACCCGTGCACTAAGTCGAATAGTTCTAAGCCTAACTAAACCGAAAGATAAGATATAACCAACGAAAAATGATAACATAAAAAAAATCCTTCTGCAATTATATAACATATGTAATGATAATAAAGAAACGCGGTTGCAAGCTAACAAAGGAAAGAAACAGAAGGTACCCCACAAAACCAATTACAGACGCCGACTACGCCAACGATATAGTGCTTCTGGCAAATGCACCCGCCCAAGCCGAAACCCTGCTATATAGTCTGGAACCATCCACTGAAGGCATTGGCCTCCATGTCAATACACACAAAACGTGCGCTTTAATCAAACAGGTGCCATGTCCACACTAAACGGTAGCTCTCTGAAACTAGTTAACAAGTTCACCCACCTAGGAAGCAGTGTCTCATTAACCGAGACAGACATCAACACTCGACTAGCAAAGGCATGGACAGCTAACGATTGGCTATCGGTCATATGGAAGTCGGATCTGACCGATAAAATAAAACGCAGTTTTTTCCTAGCAGCGGTCGTGTCGATACTGCTATATGGATGTACTACATGGACGCTAACTAAACGGATGGAGAAAAAGCTTGACGACAACTACACAAGAATGCTGCTAGCAATATTGAACAAATCCTCAAGGCAGCACCCCACAAAGCAGCAGCTGTACGGCCACCTACCACCCATCACGAAAACTATCCAAATTAGACGACCCAGACATGTGCGACACTGCTGGAGAAGTAGGGACGAGCTCATAAGAGATGTATTCCTATGGACCCCTTCACGTGGACGAACAAAGGCAGGACGACCAGCTGGAACCTACATACAGCAGCTCTGAGTTGATACTGGATGTAGCCCTGAAGACCTACCGGAACCAATGGACGATAAGGAGGAGTGGCGAGATAAGGTCAGGGATATACGTGTTGATAGTGTGATATGATGATGATGATGATGATGAAGGATAATAACTATTTGTTTGCAGTCGAATCATCTTTGAATATTTCTAAGATTAATAAATTGTACACATTTATATGGTTACAAATATTCCCATCTGATACTTGGCTGATACTTGGCTGAATCGGGAGAAATTTTATTTCAAAGGGAGACAAATATTGTTTTAGAAATATAAAAAAAACCCTAATATTGAATATTCTACTCAGGCCTGGTTTGCCCAGTCGGCTGGGGCTGTAGAATACACCGACTGCATCTCTACAGTCGACCAAACCAAGTGATCTTATTTACCAACCCCTCTGCTCGGGCAGGATATGACACAAGGTCAATTTTTAAGCGGAGTTTAACAGGTTTGAATTCAGAGTTTTCCTTCTCCTAGACTAGTTGCCTTACCAAGGCTGAAGAACCTAGTCTGTCCTACTATTTACCCATAATAGAGGGAGAATAATTAGATTCATACCTTTCCCAAGGGTATTAGTGCTATGTGAAATGCAATCAGTATCGTCCAGGATTTGAACTTGAGTCGCCGTGTCCATTTCCTACGACGATAACCATTACACCACGGGCACCTCCAAACCAAGTGATAGTCATCAAAAAACAAAAGGCGGGGAACCAGCCGAATAGTGGACTTTGCCGTCCCGGTTAATCACAGAGTAAAACTTAAGGAAAGGGAAAAGAGGGATAAATATGTTGACTTTGCTAAAAGATATGGAACATGAAAGTGACGGCGATGCCAATTGTCATTGTGTGCTCGGTACAATCATCAAAGGATTGGTTCAAGGGTCGGAGAAATCGGAAAAAGAGGATGAGTGGAGATTATCCAAACGACGGCATTGTTGAGATTGGCTTGAATATAGAGAAGAATCATGAAGACTTGAGGACACTCGCTGTTACTCAGATTCCAGTTGAAAACAATCAAATGAGTAAAATACTAATACTAATAATAATAATGGAAGCCTCAAAAAAGAAACTGAATCTCTTTAAATAGCAGTACAAAACAACGCCATAAGGACCAATGATATTAAAGTGAAAATCGTTTATACACAAGAAAATTTTAAATGTAGGTTATGTGGAGAAAGAAATGAAACAGGAAATCACATAATAAGCGACTGCAAAAACTAGCATTTAAGTATATATATATATATATATATATAAGTGTATGTGTGTGTGTGTGGTTTAAGAGTGTTCAGTCTAAAGACAAACCCATGATGAAGTCAATCCTTTTTGAAGTTATCTCCAAAAATCAAAACTGAAGAAGAAAACTCCATCATCAAACCTCTGCAGACTTTTTTAGGTTTGGTTTGGTCTCTTTGTTTAATGGCATATCAACCTTTGTAGGTTATTTAATGCCAAAGCCATTCTCCTAGAAGAATAGTAGTGGTACTATTTAACCCATAGCTGGGAGGATAAGGAGGTTCATACCTTTCCCAAGGGTATTTGCTCGAAAGTGAACGTAATAGCGCGACTGGAGTTCGAACTAGCGTACTACGATTTCGCAGTCCGTCGCTTTAACCATTACACCACGAGGACACCCCTTCTTTTTTAGGGAAAAGTCTAAGAAAAGATACCCAGAAATAAAACCAGCTGTTGGCATAGTCACCAGTTACCTTGCTAAGAATGTGTCACTGGGTTTTAGCTACGTAGAATCTGCGAAAGGCATAAGTATCGTACGAGTATATGCCATGTATAATACCGGACATTGGCTTAGGGGTTAGAGTGTTCGCCAATGGGCCGGGAGACCTGGGTTCAATCCCAAGTCGAGTCATACCAAAGACTCAAAAAATGGTACTTGATGCCTCCTTGCTTTACACTCAGCATTATAAGGTACGGATCAACGGTAAAGTAGAACAATCCAGGGAAGGAGTAGCGCCTTCCCCTCCACATTGGTGTAGTAGCTATCGAAAAGGGAGCCTTTGGGTTACCCTCGACTATGGTCGCTAACTTTACTTTTACTATATGCCATGTCACAATAATACAAGGACAATTAAATTGTTGCAAGTATTCCCATCAAACACTAAAAATACAAGGACATCTTGTGTGTTTTACGAGTTTGAATTCATTATTAATCATGATAATTTAGGCGGTAAGGATGTGTCATTTATCATTTATATATATGTATATATATAAGATAAGATAAGCATACATGAAATTAGATATATATGAAAACTAATATATATCTATTTATCATTATGTTAGCTCTATCACAGATATTGAGCACTCCAAATTATACCATATATATATATATATATATATATTATGCCTTCAATAATTTTTCAGACATTTTTGTACAGGCATTTAAAAATTGTCGTAGACTCTTGAAAATTCACTATGTTATTGCTATACATCCTATGAGATGACAGACCAATTTTTATGATTTCAGGTTCAAAAGAACAGCTACAGCAGCAATTGGAATACACCCTACTAAAGCCTGATTGGCACAGCTGGGGAATTTCAAAAATGCAATCTGGACGTGAGGACACTTTAGAAGAACGACATGCCATGAGATTCTGTTTTAAACTTGGAAAAAACGCCACAGAAACGTATGGAATGCTTCAGACTGCTTTTGGACCAAGAGACAGAGTTCCCAGTTGAAGCATGCTGACTATCCCAGACCCAAGAAGGCCAGACAGAGCAAATCCACCAACAAACTTTGATGAAACCTTTTTTTGACAGCACTGGCATGATCTATATGCACTGGGCTCCCACTGGACAGACAGTCAACAAGGAATACTAAGTTGAGGTTTTAAGGGAGTTCAGGAAGAGATTCCTAGGGAAGAGGCCAGCACTCTTCAAATCAGGTCAGTGGCATTTCCAGCAGGACAATGCACCAGTCCACAACTCCATCATTGTCACTGACCATTTGACCAAGATGAGCATCAAGACAGTTCCTCACCCTCCCAATAGTCGAGACCTTGATCCCTGTGACTTTTGCTTATTCCCTAAGCTTAGAGGCTGTCATTATGAGACAATTGAGGAGATGAAAGAGGCCGTGACGAACGTCATTGACACGCTCACACAAGAGGACTTCCATGGGGCCCTCCAGAAGTTGTTGGAACAGTACATTAAGTGCATTGCAGCCGGAGGAGATTACTTCGAAGGGGACTAGAGTTTCATGAGTGTACTATCAATAAAAGTGCCCATACGAAACAAGTCTGGAAACTTATTGAATGGCCCCTCGTATATAAAAGTCACAAATTAAATTAATTTAGATATTATCCACCGAAAATTCATTTTTCATACCCATGAACTGTATTTCCTGTAGTTTTATAAGGTATTGTCTAATCGAATATAAAGTAAAATTAAAGTTGGAGACCTTAGTCAAGGGTGACCTGAAAGCTCCCTTTTCGATAGCTACTACACCAAGAAGGGCGCTACTCCTTTCCCTGGATTGCTCCACTTTACTCTTGATCCTAACCTTATAACCCCGAGCAAGGAGGTATCAAGTGCCATTTTTTGAGTCTTTGGTATGATTCGACCAGAGATTGAACCCCAGTCTTCCTGGTCATTGGTGAACACTCTAACTTTTATGCCAATGTCCAGTAATTACTCGAACATAAGTATTTGAAAAAAACAAAATCTGTTTTGACTTACAATAAAATTACTCTAAAAGCAGCGATTCCCACCAGATAAATAAAATTTACCAGCAACAATGTGTATGGTTTTTACTTAAATGAGTTACCACTAAGAAAGAGAAACCCAAGGCCTGTCGGTTGAGTTTTACAATACCTCGGTTGCCACTCTGCATAGGGGTAAGACACCCCCCTAACGAATGTTCTAGTTATGACACTAAATTGCATCTGATAGAGGGGCTTCCGTCAAGGAGTTAAGGTCATTTGGAATACCCCTTCATTACCATTGCACCCTAAATCATTTTAATTGTACCTGTTATTTGGTTTGGTTTGGTTTTATGGCATATCAACCATGGTAGGATATTTAATGCCAAACCTATTTTTATAAATATAACCAGTTTTCCTTTATAAAACTGTTCTATTCCAAAGAATTCAGTTTAGCATAAGTACATAGTTTAAATATAAAAGCAGTTCTATTTCAAACAATTCAGTTTTGCATAAATATGCAGTTTAAATGTCAAAACATTTCTATTTCAAATGATTCAGTTTAGCATAAGTACGCAGTTTAAATGTCAAAACAGTCCCATCTCAAACAATTCAGTTTAGCATAAGTACACTGTTTAGTTCTATTTCACCCATAGATAGGGTCCTATCAGGTACTACCACACCAGGCCAGAGTAGACATGGGAACGATAGCACTAAAAGGGTACTCTGCATTCCTCAAAGCTCTAGTATTACTGGGACCTCAGCATCAGATTGTTTAGTGTCATATCCGGGATACTCGTTCGGGGGGGGGGAGTATTACCTCTCACTAGAAAAGCAATGAAATCTACAACCCCAGCCGACTAGGAAAGATTAGTTATTTGAAACTATACAGGAATGTGCAAATTATTTGGTTTGGTTTGGTTGGTTTCTTTGTTTAATGGCATATCAACCTTTTTAGGTTATTTAATGCCAAAGCCATTCTCCTAGAAGAACAGTAGTTGTACTATTTAACCCATAGCTGGGAGGATAAGGAGGCTCATATCTTTCCCAAGGGTATTTGCCCGAAAGTGAACGTAATAGCGCGACTGGAGTACGAACTCGCTTACTACGATTCCGCAGTCCAACGCTTTAATCATTACACCACGAGGACACCCCCAAATTATTTGGATTATATAGGAATACTTGATAAATAGAATTAGTAATGTTGAAAAACACAACTTGAAACCATTTAACTGTGTGCAAACAAAAGATTAATATTAAATAAAATTATTAGTGTTTGATAGGAATACTTGTAGCCATTTAACTGTTTGCAAACAAATGATTGTTATTTAATGGAACTAATAGTGTTAGAAAAGAATACTGGTAACCATTTAACTGTGTGCAAAGAAATGATTAATATTAAATAGAATTATCAGCATTAGATAGGAATACTTGAATCTAAGTGTGCAAATAAATAAGCTCTAACAACACGTTTACAAATAAAGTTACCGCTAAACTATTCGCTTACAAATCATGTTATATATATATATATATATATATATATATATATATATATATATATAACATGATTTGGCATTAGATAACTTATAAGGGTTGATATGCCGTAAAGCAACAACCAACCAACCTGAATAACTGACTAAACAAAATACAATGTCTGTTTTTGATTGTAAAAGGTTGCTGGGACCATCAAGGATTTTTTTGTAAACAGTATTGACTGATATAATTTTGCTTTTAAGGTAAATTTTTAATTATCATAAATTAAATGTACCTATTAGCCAAGTCGACGGGGAATGGCTGTAGAATACACCAACGGCATCTCTGCAAAGGGTAATATCCCCCCTCAACGAATGTTCTGATATGATACTAAACAATTTGATGATGAGGTTCCAGTAATGCTGAAGCTTTGGGGAATGCGGAGTACCCCTTTATTGCCATTGCTCCCAGGTCCACTCTGCCCCGGAATGGTAGCACCTGATAGGACTTTGGGGTGTACTCCTTAATTGTCATCGCTCCCGTGTCCACTTTGGCGCGGAGTGCAAGGACTTGATAGAGTCCTATTTATGGGTCAAACAGAACTGTTTACCATTTAAACCATTAGCAAACAAATTATTTATGTTAAATCGAATTGTGAGAGATAGAACTGTTAGATTATTTAACTGTGTGCAAGCAAAACGTCTAGCGTGGAATACTTGAAACCATTTAACTGTGTACAGAAACATTAGCTCAGACTCATTTAAAATTCTATCAAGATGGTGTTTACAGATCATATATTCAATATATATGTATGAATAGGATTTGGCATTAAATAACCTTCAATGATTGATATGCCATAAAATCCAATCTAACAACCAACAAGATAGAGTTGTACATGTAAATTTTAAATCTAGTTGCAGAGTATCACTTTTAGCACAGAACCTCCCCATGTTAATTAATGGTTTAGAACATGGAATGCAAATTTTATGGAATCCGCAGGTTTTTGTTTTTATCATGAAGTACGTGCTTTGCGAAAAAATATATTTCAATTTTTTATAACTAGCTTATCCGAACACTATTATTTATAGACAATAATACTGCAAGTTCTAGATTCAAATGCTTTTCGAATATGTTCTTTCAAATAGAACCTAATAATATTGCACAGTCAGCTGGGGCTGTAGAATACGCCGACTGCACCTCTGCAGAGGGGTAAGACTCCCCCACCCAATGAGTGTCCTGATATATGACACTAAACAATCTGATGGTGAAGTTCCAGTGATGCTGGAGCTTTGGGGAATGCGTAGTACCCCTTCATTGCCATTGCTCCCAGGCCCACTCTGGCCTGGAGTGGTAGCACCTGATAGAGCCCTATCTATAGGTTAAATAGAACTAACTGCATACTTATGCTAAACTAAATTGTTTGAATTAGAACTGTTTGACTAAACTGGATAGCTTAAAATAGATATGTTTTTGACAATTAAACCGTTCTTACATTTAAACTGCATGCTTAGGCTAAACTGAATTGTTTGAAATGGAATTGTTTTTGACATCGAAACTCTACTTACACAAAACTGAATTGTTTAATATAGAACAGTTTTGACATCTAACTGTGTGTAAACAAAATCTGTACTTCTACTAAACTGAATTGTTTGAATTAGAACTGTTTGTCTAAACCCGAATAGCTTGAAATAGAAATGTTTTTCACATTCAAACTGCGTACTTATGCTAAACTGAATTGTTTGAAATAGAACTATTTTCATAAAAATGGATTTGGCGTTAAATAACCTACGAAGGTTGATATGCCATAAAACCCAAACAACCAGCCAACCAACCTGGTAATATCCATTTTAATTGTATACTATTCCACAAGAAGGAATAAAATTATAGAATCTTTGGCTTTTCATATTTTTGAAATTGCTGTAACTTAATTATAGGCAATGGTAAGTCTGTTTGGTTAGATTAGGTTTAATGGCATATCAACCCATGCAGGTTATTTAACGCCAAATTTTCTTTATACATATTATATATATGATTTGTAAACGTATAGATGATGGATGAAATTTTTAACGATCCAGGGCACGTGTTTTGCACTCTGTTAAATGATTATACATAAGTCAATAATTAGGAGGTGCCCATCGTGTAATGGTTATCGTCGTAGGAAATGGACACGGTGGCTTGAGTTCAAATCCTGGACGAGACTGATAGCATTTCACATAGCACTAATACCTTTGGGAAAGGTATGAATCCGATTATTCTCCCTCCAGCTATGGGTAAATAGTAAGGCAGACTGGGTTCTTCAGCCTTGGTGAGGCAACTAGTCTTGGAGAAAGAAAACTCTAAATTCAAACCTGTTAAACTTTGCTTAAAAAAATTGACCTTGTGTCATATCTTCCCCGAGCGGAGGGGTTAGTATATATATATATATATATATATATAAGTCAATAATTTGTTGGTAATCTTATTTTTGAATGAGTCAACTAATTTGTTTTCACAAATGTATTACATTTATTTGCACACAGTTAAATCATTTGCTTGCGCAGCCGGCTGGGTCTGTAGAATGCACTGACTGCTTCTCAGCAACGTGTCCTGTATATAACACTAAACAAACTGATGTCGAGGTTCCAGTAATGCTGGGGCTTTGGGAATTGCGGAGTATCCTTTCATTGCCACCGCTCCCACGGTCACTTTAGCCTGGAGAGGTAACCCGTGATAGGGTCTTATCTGTGGGTCAAATAGAACTAAACTGTGTACTTCTGCCAAATTGAATTGTTTGAGATGGGACTGTTTTGACATTTAAACTGCGTACTTATGCTAAACTGAATTCTTTGAAATAGAACTGTTTTAAGATTTAAACAGCATACTTATACAAAACTAAATTGTTTCAAATAGAACTGTTTTGACATTTTAACGATGTACTTATGCTAACCTGAATTATTTGAAATGGAACTGTTTTTTGACATTGAACCTGTGTACTTATTCTAAACTGAATTGTTGGAAAAAGAACTGTTTATATGTATAAAAATGGTTGATGGGCCATAGAACCAAACCAAACCAAACCAAATCATTTTGGGGGGGGGTTGGTTGGGTTGGGTTTTATGGTATATCAACCACTGCTGGTTATTTAAAGCCAAATTCTCTTTATATATATTATAAATGATTTGTAGATAACATTTTTTAAACGACCCAGAACTCATTCGTTTGCATACAATGGAATGGTTATACAAATCAAGTCAAAAGTTTGTTGGTAATCTTATTTTTAAATGAGTCAGACCTAATTTGTTTGCATTACTATTGTTTGCACACAGTTAAATGGTTCTAAATATTCTAACATGAATAATTCTATTTAGTATTACTTATTTGTTTAAACTCACCTATATGATTTTAAAATTTAAACTCACCAATATGATTTTAAAATTTTGCTATTTAACAGAAATAGTTTTATTTGCACACAGTTAAATGATTTCAAGCATCACGATGTAGCACTAATAATTTAATCTAGGCACACAATCAAAGAGTTTCAAGTATTGCTAATCAACACTAATAACTTTGTTCAGAATTACTCATCCGTTAGCACACAATTAAATTGTTCCAGGTATTGCTGTGTATCACTAACAATTCAATTCGACACCAGTCATTTGGTTACACAGAGTTAAATGGTCGCACAGTTCTATTTCTAACAATTCGATTTAACGTAAGTCATTGGTCACACAGACTTAAATGTTCGAACAGTTCTATTTCTAACAATTCGTTTTAACATAAGTCATTTGTTTGCACACAGTTTGAATTTCAAACAGTTCTATTTGGCACATAGATAGGATCTAATCAGGTGCAACCACTCCTGGCCACAGTGGACCTGGGAGTAATGGTAATGAAGGGGTACTCCATATTACCCAAAAGCTCAAAGCTTAAGCTTCAATATCAGATCGTTTAGTGTCATACCCAGTACACACTTTGGGGGAGTTTTACCCTTATGCAGAGATCCAGTCGGTATATTCTACAACCCCAGCCGACTGGATTGTAAGTTTGTTTGTCATTCGCAGAATTCTTATATTACTAATTACACCAGAGTACTAAATTTACTATCATCTCGGGACTTATATACTTATAAATAAGAATTTTATTTTTCGAAATGCCTTGATATACCGATTGCAATTAAATTTGTTTCCTTTTCGATAACTCTCAAATTGTTACATAGCCATGAACAACTATACATACACATATGCATGCAGAAACATATTCAACTCAATAAAGACGAGTGGACACAGTTCTTTAGAAAAATATACCTCTCACTTTATTCAAAAGTTCGAAAGGGTTACAAAAGGTTTTACTGTGTGAGAGGTGAGTTGGAGACCGAACAAAGACTGCAACATATTGACCCCCCAACTCTTCTGGGTGCAGTAGCATTTCTTTCCCGTTCACCTGGGCTACTTAACCGGAGGCCTGGGGGCTCAGCCTCTGCTGGGACATGGTTCTCATTCCAGCACCTTCTCTCCAACTGATCTGAACTTCCTGTCGCCGGGGTTATATAATAATTTGACGTCCCCCAACTTCCTGCGAGTGTCACAATTCGCACTCAATTCAACCCCTCGACAGTCGAGGTCGCATCCTGATATCTTCGACCGGATGCACCTGTTATTTACACAGGTGCATTTCTCATTTGACAGCTTGGCCGGGTCGGAGGTCAATATGCAACAAAATTGTCTGTTTGTTCGAATACTTATAAGCAGTATTTTACGATTTTTATGCAAAACTTAAACATACAGGAAAAGGTGCTGTGGCAGTGGAATTGGGAATACGCTTACTGTATCACCTGTTGAAGGGTAAGCACCTCCTCCCCTCAAAAGAAGAAGTATCTTTGGTAGGAAATTAAGGTGCATCTGATGGTGAGGCTATAGTTCAGGAGATCCAGGGGATATGCGATTTCCATGGAAACGTGCCTGATCTCTTCTTCCAAAAATTGAATCTACAACCGATTAAGTTTTATCTATTCATATTGTTGCGTCGATACGACTGAGAGCGCACTTGCATGCATAAGTAAATGGTTACAACACAAAACGTCATACCAGAAACCAATGTTTACCGGTCAGACTACTGGGCAGGTCGAAAATGTCAGTTGACGGCTAGTCGAACTTCTTCGAAAAAGAAAGACGGATAGGTCGGTTTCAGCCCGAGGGTTAAGCGATGGGGGAAGTCAGAGTGGTGTTCAACCCGGGGTCGTTAAGTCATTAAAAATAATTGTTTAAGAAAAAATCCGGTTGAAGGGAGGCGAAAAGGAGACGGTAATAGAACGTCGTCGGTGGTGGAGGAGAAAGGGGGGGTGATGGATGTTTATGAAGCAAAGTGGGAGGGTGAAGTGAAGTAGAAGGGGTCGGAGAATCCTGGGATTCATCCGGAGCAATACCTGGAGTCGTGCGCGTGTTCGCGCATGTGACCTGACTGGTCTGCCTTTGCACGCATGCGTGAACGTATTCATGGGCACGAACGCGGACTAACAGATACGAGGAATGCGATCGTGATGGGGGCAAAGGTTCAATTAGTGGGGCAGTGGGGCAAGGGGGACCTTGATGGTATCTCTTTGTTTCGAATTGCGTGCTCAGGTGAACAAATATACACATGTGAAGACGAGCGTGTACACACACACACACACACACACACATATATATATATATATATATAGAGAGAGAGAGAGAGAGAAAGAAAAATAGAAAGAAAGAGGGAGAAAACACCCCCCTTTTCTCTCTCACACTCACACACACACACACACATATGAATATATAAAAATTTAGTTTGAACTCCAGTCGTGCTATTACGTTCACTTTTGGACTAATACCCTTGAAAAAGGCATGAACCCCCTTATTCTCCAACTAATGGGTTAACTAGTACTACTACTATTCTATAAAGATGGCTTTGGCATCAAATAACCCACAAAGGTTGATATGCCATTAAACACCAAAACTAAACCAAACCAAACTAGTGAGATCATTCTTTTGAACTCTGTGTCAACATCAATATGAGTCTTCAAAAGTGTAGTAATTTACTAAGCTTTTTGCTTAGATATGGCACAAGGCCATATAAATGGGGCACCCAATGATGCTATAGGAGTAGCTCATAAGATCAAGCATTTCAGTTTTATAATTAAATTGTTTAGTTGCTTGTTTTTTTATGAAATATCAACCTTTGTGGGTTATTTAATGCCAAATCCATCTTTATACAAATGAACAGTTCTATTTCAAACAATTCAGTTTAGCATGAGTACACAGTCTAATTGTCCAAAACATTTCTATTTCAACATATTCGGGCTTAGTCAAACAGTTCTAATTCAAACAATTCAGTGTAGTATACGTATAGTTTTTGTCCACACACATTTAAATTTCAAAACAGTTCTATTTCAAATAATACAATTTGGCTTAAATACAGTTCGAATGTCAAAAACCGTTCTATTTCAAACAACTCAGTTTTGCAAAAGTACACAGTTTAAATGCAAAACATCAAACTCTCAAAACTACGGTTTAGTTATATTTGATCCATAGATAGGACCCTATCAGGTGTTACCCTATTTACCAACCCCTCCGCTCGGGTAGGATATGACACAAGGTCAATTTTTAAGCGGAGTTTAACAGGTTTGAATTCAGAGTTTTCCTTCTCCTAGACTAGTTGCCTCACTAAGGCTGAAGAACTCAGTCTGTCCTATTATTTACCCATAGCTGGAGGGAGACTAATCGGATTCATACCTTTCCCAAGGGTATTAGTGCTATGTGAAATGCAATCAGTCTCGTCCAGGATTTGAACTCGAGTCGCCGTGTTCATTTCCGACGATAACCATTACACCATAGACCCTATCAGGTGTTACTATTCCAGGCCAAAGTGGACCTTGGAGCGATGGCAATGAAAGGGTTCTCAGCATTCCTCAAAGGTCCATTATTGAAACCTCACCATCAGATTGTTTAGTGTCATATCAAGGACACTTGTTGGCGGGGTCTTACCCCTGTGCAGAGATACAGTTGGTGTATTCTACTGCCACAGCTGATACGGCAATATATACTTAGAGAACATTCTACCTAACCCTAATACATCTCTCTCTCTCTCTCTCTCTCTATATATATATATATATATATATATATGTGTGTGTGTGTGTGTGTGTGTGTGTGTAAGGAGAAAGGATACATAGAAACTAATCAACTCTTTCTCACGCTCGTTCGCACGCACATACACACACGCAAACAAACACAAAACCACACACATAGATAGATAGATAGATAGATAGATAGATAGACAGGAACAGACATAGATAGATAGATAGATAGATAGATAGATAGATAGATAGATATCAGTAGAATGAGATAGATAGATAGATAGATAGATAGATATCAATACTCTAAAATAGATAGATAGATAGATGGATATCAGTAGAATGATATTGATAGATAGATAGATACATAGATATGAATACTCGAAAATAGATAGATAGATAGATAGATAGATATCAGTAGAATGAGATAGATAGATAGGTAGATAGATAGATAGATAGATATCAGTAGAATGAGATAGATAGATAGATAGATAGATAGATAGATAGATAGATAGATAGATAGATATGAATACTCTAAAATAGATAGATAGATAGATAGATAGATAGATATCAGTAGAATGAGATAGATAGATATCAGTAGAATGAGATAGATAGATAGATAGATAGATAGATAGATAGATAGATAGATATGAATACTCTAAAATAGATAGATAGATAGATAGATAGATAGATAGATAGATAGATAGATAGATAGATATCAGTAGAATGAGATATATATATATATATATATAGAGATAGATAGATATGAATACTCTAAAATAGATAGATAGATAGATAGATAGATAGATAGATAGATATCAGTAGAATGAGATAGATAGATAGATAGATAGATATGAATACTCTAAAATAGATAGATAGATAGATAGATAGATAGATAGATATCAGTAGAATGAGATAGATAGATAGATAGATAGATAGATAGATAGATAGATAGATAGATAGACATGAATACTCTAAAATAGATAGATAGATAGATAGATAGATAGATATCAGTAGAATGAGATAGATAGATAGATATGAATACTCTAGAATAGATAGATAGATAGATAATTGAATACGTAGATAAGTTAATGAAAATAATAGCGCGATCAAAAAAAACATATAGTTTGGATAGCTATCAGCCTAATGTAAAGATATATATATATATATATATATATATATATATATATATATATATATATATATATATATATATGGGGGGTGTCGTTGGGCACCCGTCTTTCATATAAGCTTGTTTGATTAAATAATAAAGACTCATTTTGTCTATATGATTTTAAGATCCTTTCAAGTTTCCTGATAAGTGTCTTGGTTTCAGGTTGGAATTTGATGAATTTACCAAAATTGTCCTGAGTGCTTTTGGACCTTTCATAGGCCATCATCAGGGGTTGCTTGCTTGAAAGCTTGTTTTGAAAGGTTTTAGTTTTTTTATAACATAACAAAATTACGTAAACGCCGAGTTAGATAAAACTGAGATGTTGATGAATTTAAAAGTACAACGCTATCAACGAAAATACAATATTATCAAGAAATAGGGAATAACTAAAGAAATAAAATAAAAATAAAATAAAATAAATAAAAACACTCTTTATACATGCAAGCAACCCCTGATGATTCCTGATGATTACCCTGATTCCAACCTGAAACCAAGACACTTATCAGGAAACTTGAAAGGATCTTAAAATCATATAGACAAAATGAGTCTTCTTCAGCCTTTGTACTATTTACCCAACCCCTCCGCTCGGGCAGGATATGACACATTTTACCCATAGCTGGAGGGAGAACAATTGGATTCATACCTTTCCCAAGGGTATTAGTGCTATGTGAAATGCAATCAGTCTCGTCCAGGATTTGAACTCGAGTCGCCGTTCTCCTACGACGATAACGACTACACCACGGGCACCTCCTTTTTCAGCCTTGGTAAGGCAACTAGTCTAGGAGAAGGAAAACTCTGAATTCAAACCTGTTAAACTCCGCTTAAAAAACTGACCTTGTGTCATATCCTGCCCGAACGGAGGGGTTGGGTAAATATTATGAACATTTAAATTTTCCTGGTAAGGAGCTCAATGTAACTGACATCACAGAGCAATAATTCCTTTGAGAAAAACAAAAACCGGTCACATTAGGATTATAAATTTATTTCCATCCTGTTATGGGTATTGATATGAATCAATAACACCAAAATTTACAGGGCTTTTTCAGTTCCAGTGGATATAATTAATACAGCCAGAATGAACAGAGGAGTAAATGGTGGGAGGGGGTTGAAGCGGGGTTTAGAGTTTCCTCCCCATATCGCACACTCAGAGTTCAATCCCAGCTAAAGACATACGAAAAACTCAAAAGATGAATCTTGATCCTTCCTTGGTACATGATAGTGAAATTTTTTCTGCCCGTGGTGTAATGGTTATCGTCGTTGGAAATGGACACAAGTTCAAATCCTGGACTAGACTAATTGCATTTCGCATAGCACTATTACCCTTGGGAAAGGTATGAATCCAATTATTCTCCCTCCAGCAATGTGTAAATAGTAGAACAGACTGGGTTCTTCAGCCTTGGTGAGGCAACTAGTCTGGGAGAAGGAAAACTCTGAATTCAAACCCGTTAAAATCCGCTAAAAAATTGACCTTGTGTCATATCCTGCCCGGGCGGAGGGGTTGAGATAGATAGATAGATAGATAGCTAGATAGGAGAAGGAAAACTCTGAATTCAAACCTGTTAAACTCCGCTTAAAAATTGACCTGCTTGAGCGGAGGGGTTGGGTAAATATATAATGAAATTTTTATGAAAGTAATTTACCGAAAAGACTCTATAACACATCCAGAATTTAAATGTCATAACTAGATGAATACATATGAAATTAAACTTTGAAAAATGTGAATCTAATATGAACAATTATGTTTATTACTAGAATTTTCGTTATGTTTGGATATACGTATCCAAGCTAAGAAAAAACGGGTTAGCAATAGATGTTACGCTAAGTACAGCAGATGGTGAGTAGTAAGCGCTTATGACAAAAAGCACTGCGAGGGTGTTGGTTTGTAAAAGTTGTACGCTTCGAAATCCCTGCATTTTTGTCAAGTGTCATCAATGTATATATATATATATATATATCATCATCATCATCTTGTCGTGCCATCAGCATATAGTCTTCCATAGACAGACAGTTTCGGTGTTATTACAACTCATCAGCGTGGTGAGACACCCGAGATGCTTCAAGGTGGGATCAAAACCCGGCCGACTTTACGCCAGTCGGATATCTTACCTCAGAGTCATCGGCAACATGAGCGTAAGCGAAGGAATTTAAAGTATATCTATTATTTTCCTTAATTTACATATACGTGTCCTCGTGGTGTAATGGTTAAAACGATGGACTGCGGAATCGTAGAAGCGAGTTCGTACTCCAGTCTCGCTATTACGTTCACTTTCGGGCAAATACCCTTAGGAAAGGTATGAACCCCCTTATCCTCCCAGCTATGGGTTAAATAGTACCACAACTGTTCTTCTAAGAGAATAGCTTTGGCATTAAATAACATACAAAAGTTGATATGCCATTAAACAAAACAACCAACCAACCATTTATTCATTTCACTTAACAATTCAAACGCTCTGATGAAGATTTTATGTTTTTGTATTCAAAAACAGAAACGTTTAAAGTCTGAACCACTTATCCATAAACAGGTTAAATAGTATAACAACTTTCCTTTTACAATGATGGTTTTTGTATAAAATAACCCACAAAGGTTGATATGCCATTAAACTAAGAAACTAAACCAAATCTCTTTTAGCCCAGTCGGTTAAGGGTTGCCGCAGAATATACCGACTGCTTCTCTGCGGGAGGGAGGGTAAGAACCCCCACCCAACGAGTGTCCTGGATATGACACTAAACAATCTGATGGTGAGACTTCAATAATGCTGGAGCTTTGGGGGATGCGGATTATCCCATTATTGCCATCACTCTCAGGTCCACGGAGTGGTAGCACTTGATAGGGTCCTATCTATGAGTCAAATAGAACTAAACAGTGTACTTATGATAAACTAAATTGTTTGAAATATAACTATTTTTGCATTTAACTGTGTGTAAACAAAAAAAAACTGTACTTACGCTAAACTGAATTGTTTGAAATAGAACTGTTTTTGACATTTAAACTGAGTACTTACGTTTATCTGTTTATATGTATAAAAGTGGATTTGATATTACATTTGATAACTCTTGTGAAACCATCCCTATCTTCGATACACAATGGACTCTTCCAATAAAGATATAACATAACGTCCGCTTAGGGAGTAGGTAGCAAAGCTACACAGGCGACTCTGTATTATTTGTTTTCTGTAATATATAAATTTTATTCTTCTCTCAAATTACGTGTTTGTCTTATTTATTTTATGCCTTTTTCTGAGGACATAATGATATCCTCTAAGGGTTGAAATGCCATAAAACCAAACGAAACCAAATCAAATCTCTGTCTATTTTCATCTCTTACGGGTTAAACGCAGAACCATGTCTCTCTCAATGGATGAAAAGCAGCGGGATACAAAATGACCCTGTTCCAGGGGATTTTGATTCCCAGAGGCAGCAACGGTCATTACATGGCAAGTGAAGGGGAGTAGCCTTATGCCTTTGTTGTATGGTCACGGAGGCCGGGTAATTTCTGTCATTGCCCATACGCACGCGTTTGAGCTCCCACATTATACTGACCATGTGTCACGTTCTACCTTCCTTCCGCTTTGAGGGACGGGGTTAAACCGCTACAACAAATCGATATAAGTCTAGTCATGAGAAATTTCTTACCCTGAGGCAATATCCCTTCTATTTCAAAAAAGGGAAGTGTAGGAGTCGTCTGACGCTTCCACGTTGCAGGGGTCGGGCAAATTCTGTTCCTGTTCACACGTATGTAAATCGACCCATACGTTAAATTAGGAAAAAAATAAATCCTAATATCCAAAACTTAAAATGATCATCTGTCTATGATCATTGTGTAGTATCTGCACACCCAGAGTGTATTAACAGCAGCAACAAGAACTAAAATAACCATTAATTAATATTGTCTGGTTTTGTTTCTTTGTTTAATGGCATATCAAGCACTCTTTGTGGGTTATTTAAAGCCAGAGACATTCTTGAAGGACAATAGAGGTACTATTTAATCTATAGCTGGGGAGATAAGGGCTTTTTTACAAAGGGTATAAGTCCGAAGGTGAATATAATACGAGTTCAAACTCACGACGATGCCACGAGGATCCTTCGAGTATTTTCTGGAGCTTCTTACAAAGCATCTATTTTTTGATTGTTGGTTGGTCAGGTTTTATGGCATATCAACCTTTTTAAGTTATCTAATGCAAAATCCATTTTTATACAATTAATCAGTTCTATTTCAAACAATTCAGTTTAGCATGAGTACACAGTTTAATTGTCAAAAACATTTCTATTTCAACCTATTCGGGTTTAGTCAAACAGTTCTAATTCAAACAATTCAGTTTAGCGTAAGTACAGTTTCAATGCCAAAATAGATGCATCTATTTTTAAAGAAATAATAAAATCGCGATATCTTTTGTTTAAAATAAAATTAATTTTTTCTAAGATCTTTTTTATTATTGATAATACTGTATATACGAAGGAACAAATATTTTAGACATAAACATTTAACATATGTAATACAAGATATATATATATATATATATATATATATATATATATATATATATAAGGGGTATTCAGCATTGCTGGAACCTCACCATCAGATTGTTTAATGTTATATCAGGATACTCATTTAGGGATCTCACCCCTCTGTAGAGATACAATCGGTGTATTCCACAGACTTAGACGACTGGGATTCGTTTCAAAGGAGAAGTAGAGACTCCATTTAAAGTTTTCTTGTCATTTTTTTTCTTGGCATATATATATATAGAGAGAGAGAGAGAGACAGACAGACAGACAGACAGACAGAGACAGAGAGTTCGTTGTGTAATGGTTTTTATCGTTGAAAATGAACACGATGATCCGTGTTCAAATCCTGAACTAGGTCGTTTGCATTCTAGATGCCACTAATACTCTAATATACGAATCTACCTATCCCCCCAGTGTATGTGTTAATAGTAGGGCAGACTTGGTTTCTTAACCTTGGTATGACAATTGGTCTAAAAGAAGGGCGAGTTTGGTATATATATATATATATATATATATATACCAAACTCGCCCTTCTTTTAGAAAGAGTGAGAGAGAGTTGTGTAATGGTTATTATCTTATTATCGTTGAAAATGAACACGATGATCCGAGTTCAAATCCTGAACTAGGTTGTTTGCATTCTAGAGGCCACTAATACCCTAATATATGAATCTACCTATCCTCCCCCAGTGTATGGGTTAATAGTAGGGCAGACTTTGTTTCTTAACCTTGGTATGACAACCGGTCTAAAAGAAGGGTGCGGTTGGTGTATATATATATATATATATATATATATATATATATACACGGCACTATCGAAACAATTCAGGTGTTTAAAAAACAAAGGGTTAACCCCTAAGATAGAATGGTCTATTTTGAAAAAATCAAATACTCCAAATAGTTTTGACGGATGATGGAATTTGTGTTTAGAAGAGAAAATACATATTTTAACACATAAATTTCCTGATAAGTTATTAAATAAGAGAAGTGAATTAATAGCTAGATGTAGACATAAGACAAAATTTAAACTATAAACTAAAAAAAAAATTTAAAAACATAGATTAAATAGTGAAACCAGACAAAAAACTCTTTAAATCTCTTCTCCCTCCCCCCTCCCCCACGTGTCTATTCTTTTTTATTTATCCATTGGATCTGAAGAAGTCCTGTTATATTTTTCTTCGTGTTTTTGGTTCACACCAGAAACTGAAAAACAGGATGGAAATAAATTTATAATCCTAAAATAACCGGTCTTTGGTTTTTTCTTTAAAGATATATATATATATATATATACAGAGAGAGAGAGAGAGAGAGAGAGAGAGAGAGAGAGATTAATTTTTCTTTTTTTTTAATGTGTAGAAATCATACCGTTATATGCATTTGGTCAGCTGATCGTTATTGTGATAAGCGTTAAATTACTGAGTACGAAAACTCTAAGTTACTGAATGCAGTTTTCTAAAATATTTGATTGTTCGGAAAATAATGCCCTTTTTTAGAATAAATTTTAGAATACACCGATTGTATTTCTGCAGAGATGTGAGACCCCTCCCTCACAACGAGTGACCTGAAAATGACTCTAAACAATCTGATAGAGAGGTTCCCGCAATGCTGGCACTTTAGAGAATCCTGAGTACCCCTTCATTGCCATAGCTCTTAGGTCCACTATGACGCAGAGTGATAGCCGCTGATAGGGTCCTATCTATGGGTCAAATAAAACTGTTTGACATTTACACTGAGTGCAAACAAATTATTTATGCTAAAGTGAATTGATTGAAAAAGAACTGTTTGATCATTGAACAGTGTGTAAACAAATGACTGATGTTAGTGGAATATAGCAATACTTGGAACTATTAAACTTTGTTGACCTAAGTTTACAAATCATATAAATCTAATGTATATGAATAAGCCGAATTTGGCTTTAAATAGCTGTGTTTGATATGCCATAAAGCCAAACCAAACTTTCGTTTAGGAGACTTTACCATATCCAACATATTCTCTGGATCTATCACAAACCCACAACAATTTTTATTCAAGCATCTGGACACTTTTACGCTAAACATCATTTCGTTTCTATTTTGGTTCCTATATACGATAGCGTACATGGATACGTACATGGATTTACTTCCATCCATGATAGAACTGGATATGGAAATTAATACAGGCTTAAAATGAATAGGTCCGCAAATTTGGTATTTAGATTTTAATTTTTTCACACGTAAATATTCACACAACAAATGGAATAATCAAAACACACAAAGAACCTTATACAAAGAAAAAAAATTAATGCCCATACACACCATCACACACAAAAAAATTAGCCCAATTGCCCTAAAAACAACCACTAAATAAGAAACTAATGCTAGGCAAAAATAAAATTAATGCCTATATATACCATCACTCACAAAAAATTTGCCTAACCACCCTACATACCCACAAATGCAGAATGGATTGAATAATATTCACTGGCCTAGTGGGTAGAGTGTTCGCCAATGGTCTGGGAGACCTGGATTGAATCCCAGGTTGCGTCATACCAAAGACTTTAAAAGTGGTACTTGATACTTCCTTGCTTAACACTCAGTAATATAAGGTATGTTTAAAGGGTAAAGTGGAACAATCCTGGGGAAGGAGTATCGCCCTCCCCTACGCCTCGGTGTAGTAGCTATTGAAAAGGGAGCCTTCTGGTCGCCCTCGACTACTGTAGCCAACTTTTTACCCCCTAAGAGCGGAAGAAAGAACCATACAGACCACACGAGGGATAACAACAACAAAAATCAAGGTAAGAAACCTTCTTTTTTTATTTTTGGCAGCATAAATTACTCAAGAAATAATAACAACAATAAGAAAAATTAGTCCACCAAGCTGAACAAAAAGATCAATCTTAGTAACATACCAAACAAAACCAACAATATAAAACCCAAAACAATCTGGCCCAATCAGCTGAAGCTGTTGAATACAGACTGCATCTTTGCAGATGGGGTAAGACCCCCTCCACAAAGTGTGTCCTAGATATAACACTAAATGTTATTGGGACATATCCTACCATACCCCAAAGATGGACTCGTCCAACCTAAACATATTCTCCGAGCTTAGCTCGCTCGGGGGACGCAACTTCTCGTTCCTTACGAGACATTTGACAGACGGACTGCAAGCCGAGCACGGCTCGTACTTCCTTTGAATGACTTCTTTTTTTCTGCTAATACAATAACGTTTACCTATCACCCGTTGTTTGAGTTGTTCTTCCACCGGTCTTATTTGAAGACCACAACACTAAACAATTTGATGGCGAGGCTCCAGTAAGGCTTGAGCTTTGGGGAATGCGGAGAACCCATTCATCGTCATTACTCCTATGTCCACTTTGGCCTGGGGTGATTGCACTTGATAGGCTCCTATCTATGAGTCAAAAAGAACTAAACTGTGTGCTTATGTTAAACCGAATTGTTTGAAATATAACTTCCAAAATTGTAAAATTCGGCACAACACACAAGGAAACATTAACTAGAAAAGGAAAGGACTTCCTTAATAACAACATTTCAAAAACGAGCAATTTTTTACGGGTAACTAAAAATTCACAAGACCGTGGAAATGAAAATTGTTGCAGAAAGATAAAAGTCTGAATACATAGAAATGCCAAACTCCAGTGGTTCAAATTTTGATTTACAATTGAAGTCCATCATGCCCGACCAACTGACAGATTGCTTGAAACTAATAGATATTCTACGACAACCATAATTAGAGGAAAAAAAGCTACATAAGAGATGACACCGACTTTTTAAACTCCATATCGCAAAAAAAAAAAAGAAAAAATGATCCCAATACAGTCATGGCATTACTTGATGTCACAAACACATGAATGAGGAAAACAGACCATCTAATTTTAGATAGAAAAATACCCCAAAATATTACACCCAAGACTTAATAAAACATTTATCCCTGATTTTTATCGCATGGAATATTCGAACTGTGGGCTTCATCTTTGTTATTAAACTATTGACGTTTCGGCCGATATGTCCTTCAGGTGTTTCTTTTTGAACTCAAGAATCTACACAGAACCTCGAAATGAACCCTTTATCTCATCCACGAGGGAAGACTGTTACAATTATTATTATTTATCTAGTGAAGTTTTAATAGACATCGTCGAGGTTATTTTCAATTGACTAATCAAACGCTGTTACGTAACTGTATTTTTTTTACTACAACACCGTAAATTGTTTGGTCATGATAAAATGATGTCTTGTAAAATCTTAAATATATATTTGTCTCTGCATCCCACCAGACAGGACTTGACACAAGGTCAATGAGCCGACGGTCGAGTAAAAATTTTTAAATACGAGGTGCATACGATAAGTTTCAAGATCTTTTTTCGTATAGGCATTTAAAATTGTTGTAGACAGTTGAAAATTCAGTACGTTATTGCTATATATCTTATGAGATGACTAACCAATTTTTATGATTTCACGTTCAAATCAACAGTTACAGCAGCAATTGGAATACACCCTACTAAAGCCTGATTGTCACAGCTGGTGAATTTCAAAAATGCAATCTGACAGATATTCAATAAAATTCTGTTTTAAACTTGGAAAAAACGTCACAGAAACGTATGGAATGCTTCAGACTGCTTTTCGACTATCTTGCATGAATCGAGCATCAGTTTTTGAGTGACATAAGAGACTCAAGGGAGGCAGGAAGTCTGTGAGGGATGATGAGTGGTGTGGGAGGAGTAAGGGAGTCAATACACCAGAGTTGATTGGCCAAAGGGTTAGGGTTAGGGTTACTATGTTGAGGTTTTAAGAGAGTTCAGGAAGAGACTCCGTCGGAAGAGGCCAGCACTCTTCGAATCGGGTCAATGGCATTTCCACCAGAACAATGTACCAGTCCACAATTCCATCCTTGTCACAGACTATTTGACCAAGATGGGTATCAAGACAGTTCCTCACCCTCCCTATAGTCCAGACCTTGCTCCCTGTGACTTTTGGTTATTCCCTAAGCTCAGAGGCTGTCGTTATGAGACAATTGAGGAGAGGCTATGACGAAGGTCATTGACACGCTCACACAAGAGGACTTCCATGGGACCTTCCAGAAGTTGTTGGAACGGTACAACAAGTGCATTGCTGCCGGAGGAGATTACTTCGAAAGGGACTTGAGTTTTATGTGTGTACTATCAATAAAAGTGCCCATACGAAAAAGGTCTGGAAACTTACCGTATGCACCTCGTATATATATATATATATATATATATATATATGTGTGTGTGTGTGTGTGGCAGCCTTTTCGTATCTAGCATTTTAGTCTTCTCATGACTTTCTCATTCCCATTAATATATCTGTTCACATTGATTGATCGATCGATCTATCTGTTTACATATATCTATAACAGCCTTTTCCTATATATATATATATATATATATATATATATCTTGAAAGTGGTTAATACCTTATCTAAACTTGTTTCTGATCTCAAAGAACTTTTTAAGAATCAAGATTATTGACGTATAATGATTTTGTCTATTTCTAAATTCATTTTTCGTTTTCTTTTCGTGTTTGAATAAACATCTTAATTAATAATTCTTTCCAGTCAAGTCTGCTGAGGCTATAAAATACGCCGACTGCATCTCTACAAATGGGTGAGATTACCACCCCACGAGTGTCCTGATATTGACACTAAACTAAATCTGATAGTGAGGTTCCAGTCCTGGAGCTTTATGGAATATGGAACACCCCTTCACTGCCATTACTCCCAGGTCCACCCTGACCCGGAGTGGTAGTACCTGTTAAGGTCCCAACGATGTGTCAAATAGAACTGTTTAATCTATACAGAAAACTAATTAACTGTCGCAAATAGAACTATTCGTATAACTTAAAATATTCGGACTATTTTCGTCATTTTTATTGTTATAGTCAAAACGTTTCGGTTGATATGTCCTTCGGCCTTCTTCAGGTGTTCCATATCGAACTAAGGAGTCGACACAAAATCTCGAACTGAACCATTTATTTGAACCAGAAAAGTAGACTATTCCAATTCTGCTAGCCATGACCAGGTACAAGTGTTAAATTATAGTAAGTATCCCTTGTTAGTCTCATCTGTTGTTAGGATTGAACCCGCAACCTCCAGATGATTTTACAAAGAAGCACCTTCCAACCAAACGCCTTATCCCCTGCGCCATGTATCCTTGACGAAAAAAGGCCGAAGGATATATCGACCGAAACGTTTTGCTTATAACAATAATGATGAGGTGGATTTTCCGAATATTCAATGTAACAATAATTATCAACGTTCATCCTAGAAATCTAGAGTAATAGGAACCGACTCATTGGCCAAATGGGTTGTGTGTTCACTAATGGTCCGGAAGAGCTGGGTTCAATCCCACGTCACGACATACCAAAGACTGTAAAAATGGTACTTGATACCTCCAAGCTTAACACTCAGCGATATAAGGTAGGTAACAAGGGTAAAGTGGAGCAATCCAGGGAAAGGAGTAGCGCCCTCTCCAACACCTCGGTGTAGTAGCTATTTAAAAGGAAGCCTTCTGGTCGCCCTCGACTACGATCGCCAACTTTACTTACTTTTAGTGTTAGATAACAATACTTGAAACCATTTAACTGTGTGCAAATAAAACTATTAGCGTTAGCAATACTTGAAACCATTTGTATGCAAACAAATAAGCCTTAGTTAGTTAAAAATTCTTGCCAACAAACTATTTATTCACAAATCATGTATTTAATATATATGTATAAAATAGAAATTTGGCATTAATTAACCTACAAGTGTTGATATGCCGTAAAACAGAACTAACCTACCAAAGTAATAATTCCTTCTTATAGCTTTCCAAGCACGAATTCATTTTCGCTATTATTTTACATACTGTAGGTTTCCCCCTCTTAATCATTTCCTATAATAATTAATCTTATGATAGTCGCCCTGTTCGTTACGAATATCATTGATATTACTATTATTGTTCCGTTGTTACTTTAGTTTCATGTTGTGCATATCCGGCGGGCATGTTGTTCTTCCACCCCTCCGGCGGTTCATTCTCCGCAAGAAACTGGTTTCTATTCATCTGTGCGAGAAAAGTTCGGATTTTTTCATTATTTAAGGGTGAATTAATGGCGTTTTTAAGATGTAATGAATATCTTAAAGCGTTGATTTGTTTTCCGTATAAGCAGACGATCGCTTCCCATTCTGAAAAGAATGGAAGTGATGGAAAGAAAGAAAGAAAGAAAGAAAGAAAGAAAGAAAGAAAGAAAGAAAGAAAGAACAGACAATTTGAATTGGAGAAGAAAGAAAGAAAGAAAGAAAGAAAGAAAGAAAGAACAGACAATTTGAATTGGAGAAGAAAGAAAGAAAGAAAGAAAAAAAGAAAGAAAGAAAGAAAGAAAGAACAGACAATTTGAATTGGAGAAGAAAGAAAGAAAGAAAGAAAGAAAGAAAGAAAGAAAGAAAGAAAGAAAGAACAGACAATTTGAATTGGAGAAGAAAGAAAGAAAGAAAGAAAAAAAGAAAGAAAGAAAGAAAGAAAGAACAGACAATTTGAATTGGAGAAGAAAGAAAGAAAGAAAGAAAGAAAGAAAGAAAGAAAGAAAGAAAGAAAGAACAGACAATTTGAATTGGAGAAGAAAGAAAGAAAGAAAGAAAAAAAGAAAGAAAGAAAGAAAGAAAGAACAGACAATTTGAATTGGAGAAGAAAGAAAGAAAGAAAGAAAGAAAAAAAGAAAGAAAGAAAGAAAGAAAGAACAGACAATTTGAATTGGAGAAGAAAGAAAGAAAGAAAGAAAGAAAGAAAGAACAGACAATTTGAATTGGAGAAGAAAGAAAGAAAGAAAGAAAAAAAGAAAGAAAGAAAGAAAGAAAGAACAGACAATTTGAATTGGAGAAGAAAGAAAGAAAGAAAGAAAGAAAGAAAGAAAGAACAGACAATTTGAATTGGAGAAGAAAGAAAGAAAGAAAGAAAGAAAGAAAGAAAGAAAGAAAGAAAGAACAGACAATTTGAATTGGAGAAGAAAGAAAGAAAGAAAGAAAGAAAGAAAGAAAGAAAGAAAGAAAGAAAGAAAGAAAGAAAGAACAGACAATTTGAATTGGAGAAGAAAGAAAGAAAGAAAGAAAGAACAGACAATTTGAATTGGAGAAGAAAGAAAGAAAGAAAGAAAGAAAGAAAGAAAGAAAGAACAGACAATTTGAATTGGAGAAGAAAGAAAGAAAGAAAGAAAGAAAGAAAGAACAGACAATTTGAATTGGAGAAGAAAGAAAGAAAGAAAGAAAGAAAGAAAGAAAGAAAGAAAGAACAGACAATTTGAATTGGAGAAGAAAGAAAGAAAGAAAGAAAGAACAGACAATTTGAATTGGAGAAGAAAGAAAGAAAGAAAGAAAGAAAGAAAGAAAGAAAGAAAGAAAGAAAGAAAGAACAGACAATTTGAATTGGAGAAGAAAGAAAGAAAGAAAGAAAGAAAGAAAGAAAGAAAGAAAGAAAGAAAGAACAGACAATTTGAATTGGAGAAGAAAGAAAGAAAGAAAGAAAGAAAGAAAGAAAGAACAGACAATTTGAATTGGAGAAGAAAGAAAGAAAGAAAGAAAGAACAAACAATTTGAATTGGAGAAGAAAGAAAGAAAGAAAGAAAGAAAGAACAGACAATTTGAATTGGAGAAGAAAGAAAGAAAGAAAGAAAGAAAGAAAGAAAGAAAGAAAGAAAGAAAGAACAGACAATTTGAATTGGAGAAGAAAGAAAGAAAGAAAGAAAGAAAGAAAGAAAGAAAGAAAGAAAGAAAGAAAGAAAGAACAGACAATTTGAATTGGAGAAGAAAGAAAGAAAGAAAGAAAGAACAGACAATTTGAATTGGAGAAGAAAGAAAGAAAGAAAGAAAGAAAGAAAGAAAGAAAGAAAGAAAGAAAGAAAGAAAGAAAGAACAGACAATTTGAATTGGAGAAGAAAGAAAGAAAGAAAGAAAGAAAGAAAGAAAGAAAGAAAGAAAGAACAGACAATTTGAATTGGAGAAGAAAGAAAGAAAGAAAGAAAGAAAGAAAGAAAGAAAGAAAGAAAGAAAGAACAGACAATTTGAATTGGAGAAGAAAGAAAGAAAGAAAGAAAGAAAGAAAGAAAGAAAGAAAGAAAGAACAGACAATTTGAATTGGAGAAGAAAGAAAGAAAGAAAGAAAGAACAGACAATTTGAATTGGAGAAGAAAGAAAGAAAGAAAGAAAGAAAGAAAGAAAGAAAGAAAGAACAGACAATTTGAATTGGAGAAGAAAGAAAGAAAGAAAGAAAGAAAGAAAGAAAGAAAGAAAGAAAGAACAGACAATTTGAATTGGAGAAGAAAGAAAGAAAGAAAGAAAGAAAGAAAGAAAGAAAGAAAGAAAGAAAGAAAGAAAGAAAGAAAGAACAGACAATTTGAATTGGAGAAGAAAGAAAGAAAGAAAGAAAGAACAGACAATTTGAATTGGAGAAGAAAGAAAGAAAGAAAGAAAGAAAGAAAGAAAGAAAGAAAGAAAGAAAGAAAGAAAGAACAGACAATTTGAATTGGAGAAGAAAGAAAGAAAGAAAGAAAGAAAGAAAGAAAGAAAGAAAGAAAGAAAGAACAGACAATTTGAATTGGAGAAGAAAGAAAGAAAGAAAGAAAGAAAGAAAGAAAGAAAGAAAGAACAGACAATTTGAATTGGAGAAGAAAGAAAGAAAGAAAGAAAGAACAGACAATTTGAATTGGAGAAGAA
>OY757942.1:58006444-58011444 GCA_963585895.1 Sepioteuthis lessoniana | reverse complement strand
CTTAGCCGAAACGTAGTGAGAAAAACAACAAAAAACTACCAAGATGAAGACAAAGGTCCGCAATAAAATTAATACTACAATTAAAATATCCCTAATTTAGATAAGATTTTTTATCTGTAATAAACTACAAAGTTGCTTTTTTTGGTGGGGAAGGGTTGTAAATAATTTATCGGATACAAAACATATGGTGTCATTTTCATTTTTTTTTTCTTTTTTCATTTGAAAAAAATTTTTTTTTTTTTAGATGAGAGATTAAGCATCAATAACATTGCCCTGAAGATGGCCGTAATGACTGAAACGTTAGCTACTTTCATGTAAAGAATATATCCCGTTAATATGTATATATATCAATATATATATATATATAATCCAAAGAAGATGAGTTGGGAATGATTCCATTTGCGAATATATAAGAGAATTCTTATAAATCTCCAAGAGTGCTCCGGGCCATAGTGGACATGGAAGGGATCGGTGATTTATTCCTAGAAGATAAGGAATCATATTCATTGTACGTTGTTTCTTGTTAGGTTTTTTGTTGCACATTGTCCTATCGAATACGAATAATTCTAAAGCAGATTCATTTGACCCATAGAGTTAGAGTGGTCTTTGAATAAAAGAACACTCCACCGTCTCCATTGCTAGAGCCAACCTAACAGATACAATTCAATATTATTCCCAGGACATACTGGAGGCAGGATTTTACCCTCAACAGGGAATACAGTCATTGTTTTCTAAGCTGACCAAGCTATATAGATTTAGATTGTTTTTGTTTTTTTTTTTAGTTTTATGGCATATCAACCAATGTAGGTTATCTAATGCCATATCCTGTTATATATATATATATATATATATATATATATATATATATGAGTGTGTGTGTGTGTGTGTGTGTTTTAATGTGGAAAAATAATAAGACCAGAAGAACCATATATATATAACCATATATATAACTACATATGTGTGTGTGTGTGTGTGTGTGTGTGTGTGTGTGTGTGTGTGTGGAAAAGTAATAAGACTAGAAGAACCATATTACCCACTAAGTCAATAACCAAAATACCTAAATAATACACAACACGCCGCAGACATACAAATTATTAACAGCACCTCAAAAACTATAAATGGCTTAATAAGCAAAAAAAGTAAATAGAAATACAAAAATATCCCACTCCAGAAACAGGTGTTTAGTCAATCAGATGTGTAACTTGTAATAAACTATTTGTTGGAGAAACATAGAGACCTCTCAAAAAGAGTATTTAGGAGCACAAACAAGCTCTTTTAAAAATGACACTAACTATGTCCTAGTCCTAAAGAGAAACAATAAAAAATTATCCAAAATTATAAAACATATGCCCAATAGTAAGAAATGATAAGCCATAGAATCGGCAGTTATTCTTCTCACAGGAACAATAAAACAAAGCTCTAGAAATCTTCAATTATCTCCAACTTTGGCTCAGTTGACCATAATTGAAAATAATATTAACAGACATTTACGGGGAGGTGCCCGTGGTGTGATGTTTATCGTTTGAGGAAATGGACACGACGACACGAGTTCAAATCCTGCAGGACTGATTGCATTTCACATATCACTAATACCATTGGGAAAGGTATGAATCCGATTATTCTCCCTCCAGCTATGGGTAAATAGTAGGACAGGCTGGTTTCTTCAGCCTTGGCAAGGCAATTAGTCTAGGAGAAGGAAAACTCTGAATTCAAACCTGTCAAACTCCGCTTTAAAATTTGACCTTGTGTCATATCCTGCTTGAGCGGAGAGGTTGGTAAATAGGATGAACAAACATTTACGTAAAATCAAATACAAACGCTATATTGTTAGCAATAACAACGTAAGAACAATATTCCTTTTCTCGCTGACCGTTGAAAATGCTATGCGATATAGCAAAATATGTTTGGAAAAAAATAAACATCTTTTACCAAAAATTTTTTACAGTTTGTTCTTAATACTACGCACCATATATATATATATGTATATATATTAGATTTATATATGTAATGCCATGGAAGTTTGTCAGCGACCTTTGGTTTCATGAAGTTTTTACAAACAACAATCTTTCTGCAGAAAACGAAATGAAATGAATAAATCGAAAATTGAAAAATACAGTCAAAAACCGTTGAGATTGTGTTGAAATCTTAACAAGTGCTTGTGAGTGTGTTTGTGGTGGGGGTATAGTTGCGTATATAGTTGATTCGCCACAAACCCGCAATGATTTCGTGACAACCAACACTGTCACAATATATATATATATATATATATATATATATATGTAGGTATTATTCGGTCTTTATAATATAACAGGACTTCTTCAGATCTAATGGATAAATAAAACAGAATGTTTTCGTGTTTTTGGTTCACACCAGAAACACAAAACAGGATGGAAATAAATTTATAATCCTAAAATAACCAGTCTTTGGTTTTTTCTCTAAAGAATATATATATATATATATATATATATATATATATATAGTACGTGTAAAATTGGAATAGTTCTTCTAAAAGCGAGCTCATATTTAAATGAAATATTTCAAAACCAATTAAAACATTTTTCAAAAAAGAAGTGGGTGTCCTCGTGGTGTAATGGTTAAAGCGATGGACTGCGAAATCGTAGAAACGTTCACTTTCGGGCAAAGAACCTTGAGAAAAGTATGAACCCCTTATCCTCCCAGCTATGGGTTCAATAGTACCACTACTGTACTTCTAGAAGAGTTTTGGCATTAAATAACCTATGAAGGTTAATATGCCATTAAACAAAGAAACCAAACCAAACCAATCAAAAAAACCTTGGTTTTACCTATTGGATAATCCTATATACACAAGCGAATATAATCAGACTCGAATCAAGCAACAACGAGCTCCATCTGTCAATCCTAGAAGTTTTGTTAAACACCAAATTCAAACCAGAACTCTGCAAGCAAAAGCAGTTTTACACATCTATTTTTTCTACAATCTGCCAGGAGTAAGGGAAATGAATCTCACCCGTGTCAACTCTTTTGATGTACGGTAAATGTTTTCCCTCCTTTCTACATTGCTACTGGCAACTACCCTTGTCTTGAACTCCTCAAAGACCAGTTCAAGGGTAAAAATTCTCTGATGAGACCAAGACGAAACAAAGGATCCTTTTTAGAATTATTTTATAGTATTTTATTCGGTTTTAAAATATTCTATTCGTTTTAAATATTGTAACATACCCATACATGAATATGTGAAATAGACGTAGAGTGTTCATGACTCATATATAAATAACATAGGAATCCCGAAACACGAAAAACACTTACGACTTCTTAGTTCAGGTACGAAACTTTATTACCTTTGAGTTAAAAGGTTTTTCGACATGAGAGAGAGGCACAATCTTTCTATGCTGACTTTTCCATCTGCCCCCACCATCACGTGCTCGGCCCCCGCCGAAAGGCCTAGGCGAGCTCCGAAAGTCAACCTTCTTCTTCGGAGGCAAAAACTCAACTCACTGACTTTTCTCAAATCTCAGCCCACGCTTCCAGTGCATGACGTCATTCACATCCCTTTCTGGGGTTTTATTTTGATATCTGTGAATGACGCGTCCTCTCCGGGCGCAGTTGAACGCCGGCGTTCAAGTTGCACCTAACTAACCCATGCGCTAAGCAAAAGGTTCTCAGCCTAACTAAACCGAAAGGCAAGATATACAAAACGAAATCCCTCGGCCATTATATTACAATATGAGTACGCTTTTAAAAGCTCTATTCCAACATATGTATATATATATATATATATATAACAAGAAATTTCGAAATAGTATTCATTTCAATGAACGTTTAATTTCGCTTATTTAAGCTCTTCAGATGGAATCCAAATGGAGTTTGGTCTCTTTTTTCTTTTTCGGTTAAACGCCGGCGATATATTTCACGATATATCGCGTTTTGAATTATCTTATTTAAAAAATTAACGGCTACTGAATTTTCTTTTTACTAACGTTTTCTGTCGTAATTAATTTTGTTTCTTCCTGCAAGCAATTTGGAACAAGTCTTGGAGGCAACACCCCACGAAGCCCCAACTGTACTACCACATACCTCCCATCACAAAAAAATATCAAAGTTAGACGAACCAGACATGCAGGACATTGCTTTAGAAGCAGGAACGAGCTCATAGCTAAAGCATGACGACCAGCTCGAACCTACATACATCAGCTCGGTGAGAATACGGGATGTAGCCCTGAGGACCAACCAGAAGCGATGAACGATAGGGAGGAGTGGTGAGAGAGGGTCAGAGATATCCGTGCTAATGGTAAGACATGATGATGATGATGATGATGATTCCATATTAGAAACCTGATTTCATGTTTATGACTATTATTTGAAAGATATATAGGGTTTTTATAGTTTTAGTTTAATTGGAAAGGTAACAGTTTTCTCGTGGACTTTCAAATCATTAACGTACTTTCTTGTTGATGTTGTGGGACCCTTCTTAATCGCTGTAGCAAGAATAGTTTAAAAGCCTTCTGTTGGTTTTGTTTTTTGTTGTTTTTTTTTTTTTGTTTTCAATCTTCCACTCCCCATTTTCATTAAAAAGCTCTTTGTAAAAAAAGAAACTTTGGCTTGGTTTCGGCGTTTAGCAAATCATAGATTCTTTGTCGTTTCTTTTCTTGCTCACTCATATTGGGCTGAATTTTAATTTTCAGAAAAAGTGCTTTAATAATAAAGCTAATCACGAAAATTTAGATTTATTGCGCTTTTTTTTTCAAAAATTGGACTTAAAAAAACATTAAAAAATGATTCCATATTTTGTTTCTGCGCCCTATACATATATATATATATATATCGTTTCTTTCTTTCTTTCTTTCTTTCTTTTCCCCCTTCCCTTTTCCTTTCTTTTCTTTTCTTTCTTTTTTCTCTTCTTTTCTCTGGAGTGTTTTGGCAAATTTTCTGCTTTAATCATCTTTCAACACACACACGCACACACGCATATATATATATATATATATATATACCTATGCAATGATATATTTTTACCTACA
>OY757942.1:57843944-57998944 GCA_963585895.1 Sepioteuthis lessoniana | reverse complement strand
AAACTGTAGTAGGTTAGTTCCTGACTCACGAAATAAATTTTGTCGCTATTTTGCTCTACTTAGTATTGAGCACTTTTTGCACTTGTAGCTTGGCAGCAATTTACGATGGTTCTTTCTTTTGACTAATCAATTGCGTATATGTTGATTTTTTCAACTGGTATGACAAGGTTGTCCTTTTCTTTTTTTTCCAATGTATATATATTTTTTTTCCCTTAGACAGTGATTCGTTGTATATTTTTATCCTCGAATCACTTGCGGGTTTTTTCCCCTTACCGTTAGTGCTATCAGTCAGTAAGTTATTTTATATATATATATATATATATATATATATATATTATTCGGTCAGTTAAACTGGAGGTGGGAGTAATTCCATCAGGACAAAAAAAAACATTCAACAGTGAACATTTAAATTTTCCTGGTAAAGAGCTCAATGTAACTGACATTACGGTTTATATATATATATATATATATATATATCGAACTCATAAGTGATGTACTCCCTTGGATTTCTTCACATGGACGAGCAACAGCACGAAGACCAGCTAGAACCTACATACAGCAGTTCTGTGCCGATACGGGATGTATTCCTGAAGACCAGCCGGAAGCAATGGACGATAGAGAAGGGTGGCGAGAGAGGGTCAGCTAAAAGATTGGTTTGGTTGGTTGGTTTCTTTGTTTAATGGCATCGCAACCTTTGTAGGTTATTTAACGCCAAAGCTATTCTCTCTAGAAGAACAGTAGTGGTATTATTTAATCCATAGCTGGAGGGTATGGGGTTCATACCTTTCCCCATGGTATTGGTCCGAAAGTAAACGTAATGGCGTGACTGGAGTACGAACTCGCTTACTATGATTACCGCAGTCCATCGCTTTAACCATTACACCGTGAGGACACCCCCTACATCTAAAAGAAAATAAATACTAAACACAGTGGATAGTCTTTGAATCTTTTCTTTGTCACTTATGAGTTCGATATATATATATATATATAAACCGTAATGTCAGTTATATTGAGCTCTTTAATGTACTGACCCTCCTTCTTCTCAATAACAGAAAGTCATTTATTATACATTGATTTTGTATGGTTGTTTATTTTTTGTCCGCCAATGGTCCGGGAGATCTGGGTTCAATCCCAGGTCGCGTCATACCAAAGACTTTAAAAACGGTACTTGATACCTCCTTGTTTAACACTTAGCATTATAAGATATGTATCAAGGGTAAAGTGGAGCAATCCAGGGAAAGGAGTAGAGCCCTCCCTTACACGTTGGTGTAGTAGCTATTAAAAAGGGAGCCTTTGGGTCTCCCTCGACTAAGGGAGACAACAACAAATTGTTTTTGTTTTTGTTTTTTTGTTTTGTTTTGTTTTATTTTGTTTTTTTTACTTCAACCTGTTCAATTTCTTACATGCTAGGTTTAATTGCTTTCCTTATGTCTACTTTGCTGTTATATTTTTTGCCACCTTTATTTAATATCATCTTCACAATTGATTCAGACCAGAACTTGATTGTGGCCATTTCATTGTCGTCTCTCTTGTAAATCTTTTTTGCCAAAGGAATTTACGGATAAGAATTTATATAAGAAAGAGTATGAATTTACACTTTATGGGACTTGTACCATGCAAAAAAGTCTAGTTAGCACTGTTCAGTTTAAACGCTTTCATCAACTTTGAATTGTCCAATCATGCTTTGGTCGGCAATTCTGGCCCATATCATCACAATACTGCCTCCTTGTTGCTTTCTTTTAGCCACTAACACGTCTGATTTGGTAAAGATTCATCCTTTGGCCTATCCAATGTCACTCGAGATTTGTAAGTGAAAATTTCTTTAGAAAAGCCATCTTCATGTATTTCTTGGCCCAATTTTGACGCTTTAAAACATCTACTTTCGTGAGAAGAGGTTGGCAAGGAGGTTATTTAGCAGAACCCAATTCAATAAGTATTCTACACATTTTGTCTTTCTTGAATCTGTCAATTCCAAGCTTTTCAAAGATCTGAGGACTGGTGATTCGCTATAACTAGCTTTAGTTTACGTTTATCTGAAGAAGCAAATTCTTTAAGATCCTCCATTGCTTTGAGTTCTCAACTTAGTAATATTTTTAACTGACTTCTTTATCGTTCTATAATCTCTGCAAAACTTTTTTGATATCTCCAAAGTGAACAATCCCTCATTCAATAATTTATTTATTTCCTTTTTCAGTCATTGTTATATCCTTCTCTTTACCCACGTTCCGACATATACTATGGAGAAAAAGGAAAAAAAAAATAGTTTTATCAGATTTCAGAGATCTTCAGCAATGGGTTTGATCACATACTCTCTCTTCACTCCATCCGTTTTCGTAAATTTCAAACATCTCAAAAACTAAGCAATAAAAATGACAGAAAATTTTGTTAAAAATTCTCCTAAAAGTCGAAATGGATGATTTAAATTCGACAATTATAAATTCAAATCATCTTGACTTATTATAGTTTATTTGATTTGCAGAAAAAAAAACTGCCAGTAGATAGATAGATAGATAGGTTAGAAAAGTTTTTAATTGAACTTTCCTCGGTATCCTTGTAAAAGAACAATTCCCGTTGATGGTATAAATCTGATTGAATATGATAACATCCTGTCCCACCGCCAGTCATATGAGAATTGTTTTGTCCAAATTCTTCTCATTAAGGACTGAAAATGTTTAACGTATAAACGATGATATATTCACTTACAGCAATGATACTGAACAGCTTTTAAATAATTGTTCAGGTACGTGTGTTTTGTGGGTATTAAGGGGGTGCGTGCCTGCGCTTGGAGTCAAAGATGACATCTGCTGCCATTCTAGTTTGAAATAAAAGTGCCCCACCCTTGAAAAATACCCCCTGCCGTTTATAAGACAAGGGGGAAAGTAATCAGACTTTTTTTGTTTTTGTTTTTTTCATTAGTTTTCACACAAACGAGATTGTGTGGGGGTGATAAAACAGAATTGAAATAGCCTAAGAATAGAATTTACGGGAACATTATTTTATTCATTTATTTGTTTTGTTTTGTTTTGCCCTGAAGGTAAAAAGAGACAATCTTTACTCTGATCCCCGCGGGGCGAAAAGAAAAAAATCAGTTAACGAAATCTTTTGGAATTCTTGTCAGCTGTGTTTTGCACATGCTTATCCCTACGAAAAGATAAGAAAATATGGAAACTTATATATATATATATATATATATATACGAGGATCATTAAATAAGTTTCCAGACTTTTTTCGTGTGGGCACTTTTATTGAGAGTACACACATGAAACTCTAGTCCCCTTCGAAGTAATCTCCTCCCGCTGCAATGCACTTGTTGTACCGTTCCAACAACTTCTAGAAGGCCCCATGGAAGTCCTCTTGTGTGAGCGTGTCAATGACCTTCGTCATAGCCTCTTTCATCTCCTCAATTCTCTCATAACGACAGCCTCTTAGCTTAGGGAATAACCAAAAGTCACAGGGAGCAAGGTATGGAATATAGGGAGGCTGAGGAAGTGTCTTGGTGCCCATCTTGGTCAAATAGTCTGTAACAAGGATGGAGTTGTGGACTGGTGCATTGTCCTGGTGGAAATGCCACTGAGCCGATTCCCTAGGAATCTCTTCCTGAACTTCCTTAAAACATCAACATAGTAACCTTAACCCTAACCCTAACCCTTTGGCCAATCAACTCTGACCAATAGACTTCCATACTCCTCCCATACCTCTCATCATCCCTCACAGACTTCCTGCCTTCCTTGAATCTCTTATGCCACTCAAAAACTCATGCTCGATTATTGCAAGATGGTCGAAAAGCAGTCTGAAGCATTCTATACGTTTCTGTGGCATTTTTTTCCAAGTTTAAAACACAATTTTATAGCATATCGTTCTTCTAAGTGTCCTCACGTCCAGATTGCATTTTTGAAACTTACCAGCTGTGACAATCAGGTTTTAGAAGGGTGTATTCCAATTCCTGTTGTAGCTGTTCATTTGAACGTGAAATCATAAAAATTGGTCAGTCATCTCATAAAATGTATAGCAATAACATAGTGAATTTTCAAGGGTCTACGACAATTTCAAATGCCTGTACAACAAAAGTATGGAAACTTATTGAATGCACTACGTATATATATATATATGTGGCAACATACTTTATTATATATACTAGGAACATATATGTGTCTTCCGGTTCCAAATATTCAATTTTTAATGTAATGAAATATTGTATTAAAGAAAGATTAAGAAAACTAAATAAAATACACATAAAAAAGAGGGATCGATTTTTAGTTTAATTGATTTCTGAAGCAAATTATTTATAGAATTGATTTTTATACGTTCGATAATAAAAAATAAATTATCAGAAATAAATAACACTAAGTAATTATCAATAAAAATTCGGTTCTGTTAAAACCAATATACAAATTATCTACACCATAAACTATGAAAATTGTCATAAATAAAGCATATTGCAGAATTATAATCAAATTCCTAACATGGGCTGTTTTGAGGCAAATCTAACTCATCTAGACAATGAACCATAGATAATAAGATGCGAATTGAGATTAAATAAGGATTATTGGGTAATCATTGCGCATATAACATAAATAGTTAAAGGAAGTGTAACGTAGATTTGGTTTAAAATAATCTCCATTATATATATATATATATATATATAAAACTCGCGATTTAAGTTAATTTTGTAATTGGCTCCACTCGTGTTGAGCACTCTTGTAATTGTAGCATTGCGGCATTTTACGGTGGGTTTTATTTTTCTTTTGAGCAACTGACTGCATATCTCTTGATTTTTTTTCAACTGGTGTGACGGAGTTGCCCTTTTCTTTTCTTTTTTTTTCTCTCTTTTTTTTTTATCCTATGATATTTTTTCTTTTTTCCCCCGGGTGGTGATTCGAGATTTTTTTACCATTTTTCTTTTTACCTGGTAACCGAGAATGCTGGTCGATAGTAGGTTAGTATTTATATATATATAAATATACTCTGATTCCTATTATATATGCCCAGTTGGCTGAAGCTGTAGAATACACCGACTGCACCTCTGGAGATGCGTAAGTCCCCTCCCAATGAGTGACCTGACATGATACTTAACAATCTGATGGTGAGGTTCCAGTGATGCTGGGGCTTTGGGGAATGCGGAGAACCCCTTCCTTGCCATTTTCCCCAGATCCACTCTGGCCTGGAATGGTAGCAACTGATAGGGTCATATCTATGGGTTAAATAGAATTAAATTGCATACTGAATTGTTAGAATTAGAACCGTTTGACTAAATTGAATAGTTTGAAATAGAAATGTTTTTGACAAATAAACTGCACTTACCTTTAAACTGTGTGTTTATGCTAAACTAGATTGTTTGAAATGGAACTGTTTTTGACATTGAAAGTGTTCTTACACGAAACTGAATTGTTTTGACATTTAACTGTGTGTAAACAAAATCTATACTAATATTAAACTGAATTGTTTGAAATAGAAATGTTTGACTAAACTGAATAGCTTGAAATAGAAATGTTTTTCATAATTAAACTTTGTACTCATGCTAAATTGAATTGTTTGAAATAGAACTATTTGCATAAAAATGGATCTGGTGTTAAAAACCTACAAACGTCGATATGCCATAAAATCCAACCAACCAACCAACCAACCTATTATATACGAGGTAAATTTCAAGAGTATATGTAGATGTGGCTCAAATCTGTAAGGTATTTCTATTTTATAATTCATTATATATACTAGCAAAAAATCTCTGGGGATGTCCTCGTGGTGTAATGATTAAAGCGATGGACTACAGACTTCTAGTAATCGAGTTTGAGCTCCAGTTGAGGTATTGCGTACACTTTCGGACAAATATCTTTGTGAAAGGTATGAACCCCTTATCATCCTAGCTATGGCTTGAATAGTACCGCGACTGTTCTTCACGAAGGATGGATCTGGCATTAAATAATCTACATAGGTTGATATGCCATTAAAATAAACCAACCAAAAATGTCTGCTCTTCGAATACATCTATTTAAGTTTTGACATGATAAAAAATATTACATTAGAAAGATTAATTAAATTGACTAAGAATGCATAAAAAAATTACTTTTGTTTTCATTGATTACTGTTTAAGATTATACATAGGGTTGCTATTCTCAATAAAATTATACATAGGGTTGCTATTCTCAAAAAGATTATACATAGGGTTGCTATTCTCAATAAAACTATACATAGGGTTGCTATTCTCTTTAACATTATACATAGAGTTGCTTTTCTCAATAAAATTATACATAGGGTTGCTATTCTCAATAAAATTATACATAGGGTTTCTATTCTCTTTAGAATTATACATAGGGTTGCTATTCTCTATAAAATTATACATAGGGTTGCTATTCTCAATAAGATTATACATAAGGTTGCTGTTCTCAATAAAATTATACATGGGGTTGCTATTCTCAATAAAATCATACATAGGGTTGCTATTCTCAATAAAATTATACATAGGGTTGCTATTCTCAATAAAATTATACATAGGGTTGCTATTCTCAAAAAGATTACACATAGAGTTGCTTTTCTCAATAAAATTATACATAGGGTTGCTATTCTCAATAAGATTATACATAGGGTTGTTGTTCTCAATAAAATTATACATAGGGTTGCTATTCTCAATAAAATCATATATAGGGTTGCTATTCCCAATTAAATTATGCATAGGGTTGCTATTCTCTTTAAAATTATACATAGGGTTGCTATTCTCAAAAAGATTACAGATAGAGTTGCTATTCTCAATAAAATTATACATAGGGTTGCTATTCCCAATATAAATATACATAGTGTTGCTATTCTCTATGAAATTATACATAGGTTTGCTATTGTTTTTAAAATTATACATAGGGTTGCTATTGTTTTTAAAATTATACATAGGGTTGCTATTCTCTTTAAAATTATACATAGGGAGAATAAGATAAAAAATAAAAATATCTAGTAATTTTTAAAAACCTATTTTGTTGTCCAGAATACTTCGACTGCATATCTGCAGAAGAGTAAGCCTACCTCACCCACCCAACTAGAGTCCTACATATGACACTAAACAATCTGATAGTGAGTTTCCAGTAATGCTGGAGCTTTGCGGAATGCGAAGTACTCTTTCATTGCCATTGCTCCCAGACTCACTCTGGCTTGTCCTGGTAGCACGTGTTAGGGACCTATCTATGGGTCAAATAGAACTAAACTGCGTACTCATCCTAAACTGAATTGCTTGAAATAGAACTGTTTTGACATTTAAACAGCGTACTTATGCTAAACTAAGTTGTTTGAAATAGTGCTGTTTTTTATATTGAAACTATTTACGATAAACTGAATAGAACTGTTTTGGCATTTAACTGCGCGTAAACAAAATCTATACTTATACGAAACTGAATTGTTTGAAACAGAACAGTTTGACAAAACTGAATAGCTTGAAATAGAAATGTTTTTGACAATTAAACTCTGTACTTCTGCTAAACTGAATCGTTTAAACAGAATAAACCCATTGTTCAAATTATCCACACCATAAAACTATGTAAAACTTTATTTCTTAGTGATATGTAATACAAATTCCAAGATTTCAAACGCCTTCACATAACATGGGCTGTTTGGAGACAAAATCTAATCTAACCAGATGTTGAGATATCTTTAATAAGATGCAAATTAAATAATGCTCATTTATTAGTTATTGCGAATATAACATAAATAACAAAAGGAATTGTGACGTCGGTGGTGATGTAGTTTCTAAGACGAACACATAATCTCCATTATAATAATATATAAAAACATATATAGAGAGAGAAAGAGAAATACCCATTATATATCATCATCATCATCATGTCGTGCCGCTAGCACGGATATCCCTGACCCTCTCTCGCCACCCTTCCCTATCGTTCATCGCCTCTGGCAGGTCTTCAGGCCTACATCCCGTATCCTCACATAATTGCTGTGTGTATATTCAAGCTCGTCGTCCTGCTTTTGCTCGTCCATATGAGGGGATCCATAGGAGTATATCACTTATGAGCTCGTCCCTGCTTCTCCAGCAATGTCCTGCATGTCTGGTTCGTCTAACTTGGATAGTTTTCGTGATGGGAGGCAAGTGGCCGTATAGTTGGTGCCTTGTGGGGTGTTGCCGCCAAGACTTATTCAATATTGCTCGCAGCATTTTTGTGTAATTGCCGTCTAGCTTCTTCTCGAGCCGATTTTTAGCGTCTAAGTGGTGCATCCATCGAGCAGTATCGATACAACCACTGCCTGGAAGAAACTGCGTTTCATTTTATCGGTTAGGTCTGATTTCCATACGATCGATAGCTTATCGATAGCTGTCCATGCCTTCGTTAGCCGCGTGTCGATGTCTTTTTCGGTTGATGAGACTCTGCTTCCTAGGTAGGTGAATTTGTCTTCTAGTTTCAGAGAGGTTCTCTCTTGTGTGGAGATGTCAGAAAGAAAAATACCCATTATATATATCATCATCATCATCATCATATCGTGCTGGCAGCACGGATATCCCTGACCCTCTTTCGCCACTCCTCCCTATCGTTCATCGCCCTAGGTAGGTCTTCAGGACAACATCCCGTATCCTCACATAGCTGCTGAATGTACGTTCGTGCTGGTCGTCCTGCTTTTGCGCGGCCATGTGTGTGGGGATCCATAAGAGTACATCTCTTATGAGTTCATCTCTGCTTCTCCAGCAATGTCCTGCATGTCTGGTTCGCCTAACTTGAATAGTTTTCGTGATAGGGGGCAGGTGGCCGTACAGTTGGTGTCTTGTTGGGTGTTGCCGCCAGGACTTGTTGAGGATTGCACGCAGCATTCTTGTGTAATTGCCATCTAGTTTCTTCTCCAGCCGTTTTGTTAGCGTCCATGTAGTGCATCCATATAGCAGTATCGATGTGACCGCTGCCTGGAAGAAACTGCGTTTCATTTTATCGGTTAGGTCTGATTTCCATATAGTCGATAGCCTATTGATAGCTGTCCATGCTTTCGTTAACCTCGTTTCGATGTCCTTTTCGGTTGATTCGACGCTGCTTCCTAGGTACGTGAATTTGTCTACTAGTTTAAGAGGGGTTCCTTCTAGAGTGGAGATGTCCCCCGTTTGGTTATAGCACATATATTCCGTTTTATGTGCATTAACATGGAGGCCTATGCTTGCTGCTGCTCGTTCCAAACTATGCAGAAGTGTTTCGGCTTGGTCAGGTGTATTTGCCAGTATCGCTATGTCATCGGCGTAGTCGGCGTCGGTAATTGTTGTTGCGGGGTATCTTCTGCTTCTTTTCTTCGTCAGTTCGAAGCCATTCTCTTTGATTTTGTCAATCGATGTTCTAAGTACGTAGTCTAGACAAATGATAAAGAGATACGGAGCCAGCGTGTCTCCTTGTAGTACTCCTGCTACTATTTCGAAGTATTCTGTGTCTCCATCTGGTGATCGTACTTTTACTTTAGTGTTTCTATAGAGAATCGTTATTGCCGCTACGGTTTCTTTAGGTATGCCGTACGCTAGTAGGATTTGTTCCATCTTTCCTCTGTGAATGGAGTCGAAAGCCTTGGTAAAGTCGACAAATATTAATGTCGCTTGTAGGTTCTTTGCCCGTACAGTCAGTGTCCAAGGACAGTATGTGTGTATTATTCTTTTCATAGAATATATGAGGGTAATTATATAAAACTATGAGAGTGCTCAATGTATGGCTATTGTTAGTTCCCTATTTATTCGCTGGGGTATAACAAAATTCCCATTCAGAGCGTATATAGTACAATTTAATGGAGACTCCCGAGTTTGATTCTCCATTAAATTGTACTATATATATATATATATATATATATAACAGATGAGAACAGACAATCTTTTTTTTTTTTTTGCCCAGTCAGCTGGGGCTGTAGAATACACTGACTGCACCTCTGCAGAGGTGTAAGACCCCCCCCCCATAACGAGTGTCCTGGATAAGACACTAAACAATCTGATGGTGAGGTTCCAGCAGTGCTGGAGCTTTGGGGAATGCGGAGTACCCCTTCATTGCCATCCTTCCCAGGTCCACTCTGGCCCGGAGTGGTAGCACCTGATAGGGCCCTATCTATGGGTTAAATAGAACTAACAGCATACTTCTGCTAAAATGAATTGAGTAAACTGAATTGCTTGAAATAGAAACGTTTTTGACAATTAAACCGTACTTACACTTAAACTGCATGCTTATGCTTAACTGAATTATTTGAAATAGAACTGTTTTTGACATTAAAAATGTATTTACACTCAACCGAATTGTTACATACAACTGCTTGAATGGTTAGAAATGGAAATGTTTTTGACCATTAAACTGTGTACTTATGCTAAACTGAAGGGTAAAGTGGAGCAATCCAGGGAAAGGTGCGGCACTCTCCCCTACACCACGGTGTAGTAGCTATTGAAAAAGGAGCCTTTAGATCGCCCTCAACTAAAGGGAGACAAACTTTACTTACTTTACTTTGTGTGTGTGTGTGTGTGTGTGTGTGTGTGTTAAAGTGGTTTTGAATTCCACGAACAGTTTCTTTTTCTTCTCGGTGTGTGTATTTGTTCCTCTGTGTGTGGGCGGGGGTGATTGTTCCTGTTTGTATGTGGGTATAGTTTTGGTCTCGAGTTATTTTCTTTTGAAGCAGTGTGTTTTAAAATCTACTGGCAATCACTTTTTACTATTAGTTTTATGTGTGTGTGTATGTGTGTGTGTATGTGTTTGTATATATACATACATGTGTATGTTTGTTTCCGTTTTTTGTGTGTATGATTTGTTTTATTCAATGTGGGCTTGAATTTATCTATGAAGTTTTTCTTTTATTTGAATTAATCATTGGTTTGATATATGGGCATGGTTTTAAATTTACCTTGACTGCATTCGTATAGGTGTTTAGATACATTTAATTTTCTAGTTTCTGGTATTTTAATATTACTTTTGTGGAGTGATATTCTGGTATTGAGGGCTTGTGTTGATCCTGCGTACTCTTCTTTACATTTGTTACAGTCAATTATGTAGACTACGTCTTTTGGGTTGCAGCTTAAGTCTTTATTCATTCGGAATTTTGTTTCTGTGTTTTTAAAGGTAAAGGATTTTCCTTCAATAATTATATTACATATATTTTATTCTTACATTTGGTAGCTCTTTGTGTGGCGTTTTTTCTGAATATAGAAGAGATGAGTATTCTTTTATGATTTTTGGGTTGTCTCTGACTTTTTATGACTTTTTCGTGTCAAATATTTCTTTGATTTTGTCACTTCTTCTAAGTTCTTCTTTATTTTCTTATTATTTCTATGGATATTTTTGGTCGTTTTATTGTAGGTTGCGACGTATGATAGGGGTTTCTCGTTGTTGTGCTTTTTGGGGTTTCGTTGTTTTTTCTGGTACTTTTTCTGCTAATTCGAATCTTTTACTGTTGTTGGGTATCCTCTCTGGTGTAGAGTTGAGTGTAGTTCTTTAAGGCGAGTTTTTTAGGTTTTTATCAGTGATTATGGTGTATATTCTACGTGCTCGAATGTAAAGGGTAGATTTTATACAGTTTGGGGGTTGGTGGCTATTGAAGTGGAGGTATTGTTGGATGTCTATGGGTTTGTGGTAGATATCTGTGATAATTTGGCCATTTTCGTTTTTTGTGAAGATGTCTAAAAATGACAGTTCTTTAGAGCTGCGTTCCATAGTGAATTTTATTTTGGAGTGTAGGTTTGGTAGTACGTTGTGTAAATCGTTAATGGCTCCCTATGTTACATAACGTAGAACAGAGGAATCTCAAAATTCGAAAACACGTAACGACTTGTTTGTTCAGGTACGAAACCTTTTTTATTACTTTTGAGTTAAAGGTTTCGACATAAGGAGAGAGACACAATCTTTTTATTCTGGCTTCTTCATCTGGCCTCTATCTCGTGCAGCACCCACGGCGCGCAAATTCGTCTCGCCTCAGCGAGCCCCAAAAGTCGAGCCTCCTCGTTCGGCGTCTAGTTTTCAACTCCCTAACTTTCTTTCAATTCTCCACAAACCTCTGCATGCTTCCGGTGCATGACGTCACTCGCACTCCGTCACCCGTTTCGTCTCGGACTATTGTGACATCTCTGAGTGACACCTTCGTTCGCCCGCGCACGGCCGCGTTAACACCCTCATCAATGTTTGCACCCAACTAACCCATGCGCTGAGCCGAAAGGCTCCCAGCTTAACTAAACCCAAATCCCTCGGCCATTACGTTACACCTATGGGCATTTGCAGATTATGAAACAATCATCTAAATATCTTTTCGATGAGTTGGAAAATTCTCCTTTTATGTTGTTGCCGTATTTTTTACCGATTATTTCATATAGATTTTCTTCCAAATATGCTAAAGGTTTTGGTGGTGTAACTTGGTGCAATTTTAGTTCTCATATTAATATAATAGTAATATATAACTGCCTTTTCTCTTGTACATTTGTTCGGGAGCTTGTCTCCAATACCAATTAAGTATAGTGATGTCTATCCTCATTAAGTGTCCCACCACTATTATTATATAATTAAGGAATTATTATTTTTTATACTAATCATTTTTCGTTAATCATATTTTATCATTCAGTTTGGTTGGGTTTTGAACTATTCGGGTTTTTTAGTTCAGGTACATAGTCATTGGGTACAGTTTTACGCTCGTGCGCAAAGAATATGACAATCACAATTGTCATAATAAACCCCCAGATAGGAAGTGGGGCTGGAGTGTGGAAGACGCCATGCTCGGAAGAGATGGTCCTGAGAATTCGGGGGTTTCGAAAAAGAGCCAGTTGAAAGATGAGATCGGACCATGGAGGCAGAGAGAGTTGAGTTTCTGTCATTGAGGCACAGAGTTAAATTTTGACCGTTGAAAGATGTAGTTGGGTTTTTCGGATCTCTACCGACAGAGATCTTAAACATCACAAGATGCGCCGTGTGTTGGGGATAGTTAGCATAGTAAGAATTGTGTCTCTCTCCTCGTATCGTTATGGGCCGAAGTCAAGAAGTTAATAAACCGTTCGTACCTAAAACGACAGTGTCTGCCTGTTTCTGACTGTATTTATAGTTGTATTGTATTTCTGTTTGTATATATATCCGTTGGATTGATATCATTATCATTATGGTTGTGGTATACAATATTATGGCCTTCAGCCAGACTAAGCCGAACAAGGGAAATGGGACCTTAGTCACCTTCAAAGTACTTCCCATGAGACCTTACAAATTTGTACCAGCGTCGCCTCCACTTCGCAAAACAATCTACATAGTCTTATTCAGGGATCGCCATCAGCTGCTTCGACACGTTCTTCTTAATCTCATCCGGGGTCTGAAATCACTCCACGTTCAGCGGAAGTTTTAATTCAAGAAAATACCAGAAATTGTAGATGGCCAGAGAAGAAAAGGTTAAATGAAATAGCCAGAATAAGAAAGAGAGAAACAATAAAAAGAAAAAAAACCGATAAAAAGATGGGTAGGAAAAATGAGAAACGCAAAAAAGAAAAGAAGAGGGGAGTTAATAAAAGGGAATGTTGAGACAGATAATTGAATAGAGAAAAAGGAAACTAAAAATGTGGAAAGAAGAAGAAGAAGAAGAAGAAGAAGAAGAAGAAGAAGAAGAAGAAGAAGAAGAAGAAGAAGAAGAAGAAATTCTGTATAAGAACAATAAAAAAAGAGGTGGAGAATGAGTTTATTTTAAAAAGAGGCAATTAATAATAATAATAATAATAAATGGGGTGTCCTCGTGGTGTAATGGTTAAAGCTATGGCCTGCGGAATTGTAATAATAATAATAATAATAATAATAATAATAAGAAGAAGAAGAAGAAGAAGAAGAAGAATAAGAAGAAGAAGAAGAAGAAGAAGAAGGAGTTGACAGACCTAGACGATGCAACAAGGAGATTGAATTTTAACACAGAAAAAAAGAGGGAGAAAAATAACAAAAACAGAAGAAGAAGAAGAAGAAGAAGAAGAAGAAGAAGAAGAAGAAGAAGAAGAAGAAGAAGAAGAAGAAGAAGAAGAAGAAGAAGACATATACGATTCGAAGATTTGAAAAATAAGATTTCTACTGAACAAAAAATATTCGATAGATTATCGTGAAAAGCAACGGTCACTCAATATTTAAACTCACTCAGTGGCTTCTCAATTCAATGAGTTTTTTGTTTTATTAATTACATTAGGGCCACACAACCAGTTTTCGAAATATTCAAAACGGTCAGACTCTTTCCAAATATACCTCACACATTATATACATATATATATATATATATATATATATATATATAATCGAAGCAATTGGCTATCCTTTCACTCTGATTAAACGGATTCAGTATCCGTCATCCAAGTTCTCGGACAGCTCGGGCAAAATGTCTTGCTTGTGCCAATGACGCCATTAAAAACTGGCCAGGGGGGTCGGGCCCGTCGAAAGCGAGAGGGGACCTTTTTTTCGGCACGGAAGTACATTGGCAATATTCCAGCGAAAACTGAGCCAGATTTTCGCTTCATTAAAGTCTAAAGCTTGACAGACTCTATAAACGAACGAAGAAAAAAAATAAGCCGTAGCCGATGTGATCGAAAACACAACACAGAAAGATTTTTGAAAATGGTCTGTGGAATTTGGATCTCTTCAAAACATCAAGTCGTTTACGAATTCTGTTTGCCCTGTCGGCGGGCACTGTAGAATACACCGACTACTTCTCCGTAGAGGGATAAGACTCCCCCCAACGAGTGGCCTAGATACGACACTAGAGGTTTCAGTAATGCTTGAACTTTAGGGAATGCGGAGTACCCCTTCATTGCTATTACTCCCAGGTTCACACTGATCTGCTGGGGTAACACCTGGTAAGGTCCTATCTTTGAAATTTAACTGTGTGTAAACAATAAACTATATTGATATTAAACTGAGTTGTTTGAAATTTAATTCGGCGTTAAATGACCCGAAAAGGGTTGATATACCGTAAAACAAGACAACCAACTAACCAATCAAAACATCAAATAAGTTTAAGATAGTTAGATAGATAGATATTCAATAAAACAAGTGAATTTTTTTTTAAAAAGCAAATCCCATTTTTTTAGAATTTTTTTCCATAAATGTAAAGTCTGAATTGTTTGGAGTTGTTTCATAGTAAAAAAATTGTTAATCGGAAAAAAAATATTTGCTTTGAGGCTATTCAAAATGATGAAAAATCAAATAACATGCTTCAGTTGTACAAACAATGTGAAAATTACAGAAAAATGTGAGATGAATACGGAGAAGAATTTTAGTCAAAAAATCTTTACAAATGAATTAAAAATGAGTTTGCCACTGTGAGGCCGAGTCGAAAAGACAGTACATAGAGTAGAAAAACAGCTGACACGCCGATAAAAAAAAATTGCACAGTGATCAGTAAAGGGGGTCCTGCTATTGATTTTATGAAAACGGTTAAACTGTAAACTATTGTTCCTTTTTGGGAATTCCTTAGTCAAAATTCATCTTATCTATTGAATAACCATAAATTATTCATTGTCTTGATATTAGCAAAGCTCCCGTTATAAATGCGTTTTGGCATCAGTCATGTTGGCGACTGGAGAACAAAGAAGCATCGGTCGACTGGAATCCCTCCAAATCACAAAAGAAAGAAAAATGTTTTTCTTCTTTCTTATTTAATGCCAAATTCACACTTGTATAAGAATAGTAGTGGTACTATTTAACCTATAGCGTGGGGGTTCGTGATAGTCTTAACTATATTAATAAAGAAGGGAAAATAATAGCCTCGCTGGAATTCGAACTTGTGTACCGTTGCGGTACTATAGAGACCGTTGTGACATAACGGCACCGAATAGTCATTCGTGCCTCCATGGACCCCGTTGTGACCCTGCCGTTGTAAAAGCTGACGAGCGCAAGAAACTCTGTTTAACTACTCAAAGGTTTATAGACTACTGCAACTTGTATGTAGTCACCGGGAGAAAGAAAAAGAGTATAGAAACTGAGACGACCGCGCCAGCTAGACAGAGAATTAACATATCACGGTGAGAAAGAGAGAGCAGACACAGACCTTGAATTTTCTTCCCGGTTTTCTGTTTTATTTTTAACTTGCTGGTTCGCTGTGTCACGTCTAGTCTAAGACCCCTTTGGAGCGTACCCTCAAAAAATGGGACGCGTAAACTTTCGCTTCGTCACATCTTCACGGTTCGTGTTAAACTCTATGCCTTTTCCTCCTCACGTCTCACTGCTCACTACCCAAAAAACAAATCGTCCTCTCCTTTCCGCCTGTTGTTGGTGGGAATAACATCCGTTTCCCCTATTGCGTACAATAATTTTGGGGGACCTCCAATTTTCCCTAGTCAATTTAAACTACAACAACAGCCGTTGGTTCAGAGACTGTCTGCTTTTTTATTCATTTGCCATTGACACCCCCTAAATGACCTGGTATCATACATGGACTGGTTGAAGGTCAGAACCCCTCAACTTTCAGATTCTAAATGGACCAGCTTAAATGTCGGTTAAATCTATATCTGCACAATTGACGTTGTATCAAAGCTTGTATAAAAGAAGATCGCGTAAATACATAACTGCAGATCTCAAATGATCTTGTGTGAAATCTGGCCAGATTGGATTGTAACGTAATTGAACTGCTCATTGAAAATTGAAATTGAATGAATAACTGAATAAATAAATCAGACAGTAGTCTTCGAATTCCAAGACTGAGGCACTTGTGGTAATTAAAAATGACTAGGGAAGACTGGAGGTTAGAGGATCGTGTGCGCATGTGCGGAAGCGGGTGTTTCTGCTCCCGACACAACAAACGGAAGTGAGGGGATGACTCGTGTTTTTTGGCAGTTAGCAGCGAGACATGAGAAGGTAAGACAGAGCTGAACACCAGCCGCGAAGATGTAAAGAAACGAAAGTTCACGAGTCCCAATTTTGGGGGTGCTCCAAAGGGGAGCCTTTGCTTATACGCGACCCAGCGGACACGCATGTTAGAACCAGGAAAAAATTCAAGGTCTGTGCCAGATCTCTCTTTCTCACTATGATATATTGCTCATCTTTGTCTAGCTGACTCAGTCGTCTCGTGTTTCAATACTCTCTTTCTTTCTCCCGGCGACTACCAACAACCAGTACTAAATAACCTTTTGTGTAGTTTTACAGATTTCTTACGTTCGTCACTTTTACCACCGTGGGTCACAACGGGGTCCAAAGTCTCTTCTGTACCGCAATGGTACAGGGTGTCGAATAAATCCTCACTTACAGATTCCAAGTTACCTCGTGTTAAATCTGGCCTTTTGGGATATTAGGTAACACATTAACTGCAGAGCCTAAATGACCTTGCATTAAGTCTTGTCTGGTGCAAAAAAAAAGGTCGGGTAAATCCTCACCTGCAGATTCTGAATGCCCTTGTGTCCACTCGTTGAATGTCAAATGAATATCAACTATGGCCTGGTCGTATAAATCGATACCGACAGATCCTCAATGATCTTGCCTAATTGGATATCAGATAAATCTTCACCTGCAGATCAAGAAACACCTTCTATCATACCTGGTTGAAGGTTGGATAAACGTCTAGCTGCAGATTCTTAATGGACCAGTGTCAAGATTGACCAGCTGGAATATTGGGTATTTCTATATCGGCCCATCCTAAATATTGTTGTATCAAATTCCTAAGATATTAGTGTTCATCTCGTTGTCCATGACGATACACTTAGAGAGAGTGCTGCCAAGGTAGGTGAACTTTTCTACCACTTTCAGTCGTTGTCCCTAGATGGTGATGTTGGGATCGACGTATGATTTTCCAAGCACTGGCTGATGCATCACTTTTGTATTTTTTGTGCAGATGGTTAGGCCAAAACTGTCACTGGGCATTGAAAACTTGTTAATAATTTTTTTTTTTTTTATGTTGGCTTTGGTAGTAACGTTCAGTGCACAGTCGTTGACGATCCCAAGAAGGCCAGAAAAAGCACTTCGAAAAGGACACACTGAAGGTCTCGATGAAATTATTTTGGTATCGCCCCTAAGTTCCTGGAATATCAGGCGCTGGACAGCGACAAGTGGCGTGAAGTTATCAAATGTGGTGCAGAAGTCTTTGAAACCAGAAGAAATGCAGTAACTGAGCTGCGCAGGAAACTTAGAAAAGGCACTGCCACATCAGCCTCTGATTCCACCATTCCTTGTTCTCACAGCCCAAGACTGTTCCGCGCACAGATTGGTCTCATTAGCCACCTGCGCCTCACGGATGCCTTCCTCAATCATTAGGTTGATCAGATGGCCCTCATCGATTAAGATGGACACAGTAGAAGAGTATTAGTTAGGAAGGGAACATACAGGGTGGAACGATAAAATTGTCGTCCTAAAGAAAACAACACTACAGCTTTATTTTAAAACTTTTATTGAAAAAATCAATTCAGCTAACTTGATTATGTTGTAGAGCTGACATCTACAGGGTCGAACGATAAAATTGTCGTCCTAAAGAAAACAACACTACAGCTTTATTTTAAAACTTTTATTGAAAAAATCAATTCAGCTAACTTGATTATGTTGTAGAGCTGACATCTACAGGGTCGAACGATAAAATTGTCGTCCTAAAGAAAACAACACTACAGCTTTATTTTAAAACTTTTATTGAAAAAATCAATTCAGCTAACTTGATTAGGTTGTAGAGCTGACATCTACAGGGTCGAACGATAAAATTGTCGTCCTAAAGAAAACAATACTACAGTTTCATTTTAAAACTTTTATTGAAAAAATCAATTCAGCTAACTTGATTTTTGTTGTAGAGCTGACATCTACAAGGTGGAATGATAAAATTGTTGTCCTAAAGGAAACAACACTACAGTTTTATTTTAAAACTTTTATTGAAAAAATCAATTCAGTTAACTTGATTTTTTTGTAGAGCTGACATCTACAGGGTGGAATGATAAAATTGTCGTCCTAAAGAAAACAACACTACAGTTTTATTTTAAAACTTCTATTGAAAAAATCAATTCAGCTAACTTGATTATGTAGTAGAGCTGACATCTACGGGGTGGAACGTTAAAATTGTCTTCCTCAAGAAAACAATACTACAGCTTTATTTTAAAACTTTTATTGAAAAAATCAATTCAGCTAAATTGATTATAAAGTATAGCTTACATCTATTCAATGTAGCCGCCTTCAGCCTCAATCACCGCCTCAATACGGATCCGGAACTGGGAGCATGCCTTTTCCACAAGCGCCGGCAGGAGCACGGCGAATACTCGGTGGATGGCGGCGATCAGGCTGGTTTTGGTGTTGTGGGAGGTCATGTTGGTGATATTCTCGACGTATGACCAAACGAAGTAGTCCAGCGGGTTCCGGTTGAGGGAGGAGGGGCCAGTAGGAGAAGGGTACAAAGTCATAGCACTCCTTCTGAAGCCAAGCGTTGGTCTCTTTAGACTTGTGGGCCGGCGCCGAGTCCTGCTGCCACACCGAGGGTCTGTCACCGGCCATCTGATTGCACCAGGGGATCACCACACTCTTCAGTACATCCAGTTACTCTTTGGTGTTGACTTTCAAGCCGACTTCGAAGATGTGAGGTGGCATGATGTGGCCCTCACTTGAAACCACACTAAAAACCATAACCGTAGCCAGAAACTTTGTTTTCATTACCCTGGGCACGTCCCTGTTATTTGTGGCAATCCAGCGATGGTTCTGGCTGTCATAACTTGGATCGGTAGAGAGCATGAGTTGTACAGCGGCGCATCTCCGATCTCGCTCGTGAAACATTGTGTCACTTTCAGACATGATAGAAGGCTCTTATCGCACTTGGGATTTGTGCACAACTGGACAACTAGTAGATGGTCTGCAACAAAAAAAGAAAACCGGTTTTCATTTAACGAAAATGGAATCATGTCGTCTTTTTTAGGGCGACAATTTTATCTTTCCACCCTATACTTTAAAAAGAGCTTCTCTCAAATCGTCAACTTCTCTTTCTACTCTATCTCCCTTCTTCTTTCCCCTGTCTCTCGTTACTCGACCTCTGATCTTTGCTTCACCCCTATTCGATGCGGCCATCTTCACAGGCATGACCCCTCCCCATTCTCAAATGACCACGCCCATTTTAACAGTATTTTTCGCGCTACTGTCTCAGGTGAGTTATCGATAAAAGCAGAAACGAAAAAGATGTCAGGGGATTTGGAGATAAGAGGCGAAGAGAAATTATTTGAAATTATAATCTGGTATGAAGTCTCTCCATCTAATTCTAGTTATTTTCAAGCAGATCAATTAAACCCATAGATGGGGCCCTAAGAGGTACTAACTCTCCTGGTCAGAGTGGACCTGGGAGTAATGGTAATGAAGGGGTACTCTGCACTTGAAGCTCACCCAAAGTTTCAGTTTAGTTTCATAACCAAGACACTGCTGGGGATGGGGGGGTATCCTCCCGCAGAGGATACCGTCAGTGTATTCGAAGCCCGCCGACTAGTCATAAAGACAAAGGATAATGCAAGTAAAAGAAATATATCATTAATAATGATTGAGTTTTTGTAATATTACGGACTGAAGCCGTCATTAAATTGCGGCGTTCTCAAGGTTAAAGAACATTCGAGCACATCAGCTGTCATTAGTCATTGTGTACAACGGTCTGACGATCAAAAAGTGTCATGAACCTCGCTCGTGCAGCAGAGTGACCTGAAGAAAAAAAGCGTGATTTTAATATAATCGCGCGTGAACTTTCACGTATTGCACTACTCTTCCACTGGTGAACATCGAACCTTCAGGAACCTTCGAATTGATTCCCTCAAATTGCAGAAAATCAAGTAGCGAGATTTTGGCAGTTCAAGACAGGTTTTCAAACAGGTTTCAACAGAGGCGCATGCCGCACGACGCATGTCATATAGAGCCCAGCCTGTCATAGCAATCCGAATGATATGATAAACATCAACAGGCTGACGATAAAATCGCCGCCGCCAAGAGGAAGGTGAACCTTTTCTACGAACGCTAGCTAAAGTGCGTGGAGGGAAAGAGTAATAAAGAAAGAAGACGTTTGATAGCGACAAAAAAAAGAGAAGGCAAGGAAGAACGTTATTGAACGAACTTTTTAACAACAGTCCGCTATGATTCCCGAAAATAAAACGACTACTATTTTCTTCCTTGAGATTCAAGTTTCGAGTGTTTCTTTTCTGTGAATTCATTTTTTTTTTTTTCATCAGACACAACGCTTTAATTTTTTTTGGTCCTATACTACATTTTGAGAATTTCTTTTTTCTATTTTGCTATTATAAAGAATTCTGAGATGCCATCTGTGCACTCCTGACCGATATAATCAACCAGTTCTTTGGTAAAACAAGTCTGATTCCTTATTCTTGCATAACGTTATTAGCATCCTCTTCAATAAAAAAACTCAAGAAATAATAAGCGACTCATGTTCGCCAATGGTCCGGGAGACCGGAGTTCAATCCCAAAGACTCAAAAAATGTTACTTGATACCTCCTAGCTTAACACTCTGCCTTAATAGGTACGTATCAAGGGTAAAGTGGAGCAATCCAAGGAAAGGAATAGCGCCCTCCCTTACACCTCGGTGTAGTAGCTATTGAAAAGGGGGCCTTCCGATCGTCCTCGGCTCTGGTCGCCAACTTTACTTTACTTTATGTTGTTCAGATACGAAAGCATTTATTCCCTGGTATGATTTTCATTGCAGTTATTGCACAAGGTCATATTTACCAATCCCTCCGCACAAGGTTGAGAGTAAATATTGTAGAAGGTCTAAGAATATGTCTTGCTACAGCAGCCCTACCAACTCACACAGCCAATGCATCATGTCTGCTGTCCAACTTCTCTCCTAGGATTTCAAAATTCAACTGCATAGATTCAAAATATACTATTTTTTATGTTTTCTAAAATATATTGCATCATCAACCCCACGCGTCTACACGTTCATTATAGTTTTATTTCACCTCCATCACACTCTATGACACGACGAAAAGGTATTTTATTTATATTTTGGTTTCAGGTGCGAGATGCCAGGTGCCATGCAGCGCCGTGTACAATTAAACTAAAAGACCCCTGAACTGTTCAAACCCTTATCAAACTAAATAATAAAATAATCAATATAATTATTTATCACCCAAATTATTTTACATTTGTTTCCTAAATGTGCTATTCCTCACAGTCGAGTTAGAGAAGTCTCCATGTTATATCGTCTAACGTGAATCTAAGTAAATAGGTTCGAACTCCAGTAGCGTTATTAGGTTCACTTCAGACTAATACCCTTGAGAAAGGTATAGCCCTCCTTATATAACCCACAAAGGTTGATATGCCATTAAACAAAAAAATCAAACCAAAACAGATAAGAATATGTTTCAGTCATTTTCTTCTTTTTATTCATAAACTTTAACACAATCAAAAAGTTCAAACGTAGCGTTGTGGTTAATGTGCTGGATTGAGACACTGTGGAAGTGAGTTCGAACTCCAGTCGCGCTATTATGTTCACTTTTGAACGAATACTCGTAAGAAAAGGCATAAATCCTCTTATCTCTTCCAGCTGTTCTTTTATGAGGATGACTCTAGCATTAAATAACCCTTGAAAGGCTGCTATGCCATTAAAACGGGTGAGTTAGAATAAATTGCAACTAAAATTAGGAAGATGAAGGACGAAACGAGTAAAAATAAATATTAATGATTAGTAGAGGAGGCTGTGAAGAAGGTGGGTGATAAATGTTTGAAACTGTTTAGCTCTTTTGTAGCCTCTGTGTAAAACGGGATTTGTCAAGACGAAAAGAAAAACTATAAAAGACGATAAAAATGTCGGATAGATTTCGATCATTTTTCCTATGGCCGTTTTTGTTAAAAGGATGGTGACCCCCGGAAGTTCCTTGGATGATAACGCTAGAATGGGTCGTCGCAGGAAAACCGATCAGGGCGTTCAAGTCGAATCGTGATGGAGAACAGACAATCAAGAAGGTTCGTATACCCACCTCGCCCTGTATCTATTGGCACCCCCACCTCAACATTCAGAGGAAATGAGATCTGTTGTAGATACCTGGGAGTAATTATTCTTATAGAGAAAAGGGAGTAGGGGTGGGGAAAATGGATAAGAGACGAGAGAAGATATAAAAGAATGAAAATTCGCTACGAGATTAATAAGGAGGAAAAGAAAGGGGAAAGCTGCTGGGGAAAATTATGAAAGAAAAAAAAAATGAAGGAGAGAAAAAGAAATGGGAGGAATGAAAAACTGAAAGGAAAAAATGAATAATTTCAAAAATAAAAAGGATAAAGAAAATAAGAAGAAGCACGAAAAAGAATGAAAGAAAGAAAGAAAGAAAGACAAACAAATAAACAACAGAAAGAAGCAAACAAATAAACAAAAGAAAGAAAGAAAGAAAGAAAGAAAGAAAGAAAGAAAGAAAGAAAGAAAAACAGGCAAACAAACAAATTAACAACAGAAAGAAGCAAACAAACAAACAAACAATGGAAAGAAAGAAAGAAAGAAAGAAAGAAAGAAAGAAAGAAAGAGAAACAGGCAAACAAAAAAACAACAGAAAGAAGCAAACAAACAACCAAACAACCAAACAAACAAAAGAAAGAAAGAAAGAAAGAAAAAAAAAAAAGAAAGAAAGAAAAATAGAATGAAAGAAAAACAAACAAACAACAGAAAGAAGCAAACAAACAAAAGAAAGAAAGAAAGAAAGAAAGAAAGAAAGAAAGAAAGAAAGAAAGGCAAACAGGCAAACAAACAAACAACAGAAAGAAGCAACCAAACAATCAAACAAACAAAAGAAAGAAAGAAAGAAAGAAAGAAAGAAAGAAAGAAAGAAAGAAAGAAAGAAAGAAAAAAAAAGAAAGAAAGAAAAATAGAATGAAAGAAAAACAAACAAACAACAGAAAGAAGCAAACAAACAAAAGAAAGAAAGAAAGAAAGAAAGAAAGGCAAACAGGCAAACAAACAAACAACAGAAAGAAGCAACCAAACAATCAAACAAACAAAAGAAAGAAAGAAAGAAAGAAAGAAAGAAAGAAAGAAAGAAAGAAAGAAAGAAAAACAAACAAACAAACAACAGAAAGAAGCAAACAAACAACCAAACAAGCAAAAGAAAGAAAGAAAGAAAGAAAGAAAGAAAAACAAACAAACAAACAACAGAAAGAAGCAAACAAACAACCAAACAAACAAAAGAAAGAAAGAAAGAAAGAAAGAAAGAAAGAAAGAAAGAAAGGCAAACAAACAAACAACAGAAAGAAGCAAACAAACAAAGAAACAAACAATAGAAAGAAAGAAAGAAAGAAAGAAAGAAAGAAAGAAAGAAAGAAAGAAAGGCAAACAAACAAACAACAGAAAGAAGCAAACAAACGACCAAACAAACAAAAGAAAGAAAGAAAGAAAGAAAGAAAGAAAGAAAGAAAGAAAGAAAGGTAAACAAACAAACAACAGAAAGAAGCAAACAAACAAAGAAACAAACAATAGAAAGAAAGAAAGAAAGAAAGAAAGAAAGAACAGAAAGAAGCAAACAAATAAAGAAACAAACAATAGAAAGAAAGAAAGAAAGAAAGAAAGAAAGAAAGAAAGAAAGAAAGGCAAACAAACAAACAAACAAACAACAGAAAGAAGCAAACAAACGACCAAACAAACAAAAGAAAGAAAGAAAGAAAGAAAGAAAGAAAGAAAGAAAGAAAGAAAGACTCAAACAAACAACAGTAAGAAAAAAGAAAGAAACAAAGGAAAATAAATAGGAAAATTGATTCTGACGTAATGAACTTGATTAATGTAAAACCCAATTATTTATAAACGAAAAATACTGATGTTGTTGCCTCAGTATAGACAAAGGGTCATTCATTAAAATAGGGGGGAGCAAAATCCTTTTTTCTTTTTCTTTTTTTGAGTTTTTTGAGTTTTTTTTCTTAAATGTACATTCTGCATTGTTTTGAATTAGTAAAATAGCAAAAATTATTTCAATCTAACATAAATATTTGTTTTGAGGCTATTCAGAATGGCGGCAGATTAAACAGAATGCTCCAGACTTCATCTAATTTTTGGCGACTCACAAATGCAAACCATGTGAAATTCACAGGAGGTGTGAGGTGTTCATAGAAGCAAGCTTTACTCTCCAAAAATGTTTAGCAGTGGGCTAAAATTGAGTTGGCCACTATAAGCCTGCGTCGAAAAGAGATTCCATATAATGGAAACACGCAGAATCTCCGGTAAAGAAAATGTTCCGGGCGCAGCAGTTAGTAAAGAAGGTTATGCTGACAGTCTTCAGGGATATGAAAGGACCCAGCGCTATTGGTTTCCTTGAAAAAGCTGCAACTATAAATAGGGCTTCCTACTGCCAACTTCTCAAGCAATATTTCACCGTATCTATGGAATGGCCCATGTATATATTAGGAGGTCCCTTATTTGATATGTGTTTATATTTTCAGTAATCTAGAATTTGATTTTTAAAATATTTGATTGTATCCGTTTTCTTTGAATAATGTTCCGCTAGAAACTAGAAAATCCTGGTCAGTTTTAGCCGACCAGCAAAGTGTTACATCCATCAGGTCTGTGCGGACGCAGGATGTCGTCTAGAAAACATACCATGATAGGGACATGCTGTCAGTGCGTCTGGATGATAAGGAGGAAGATCTTTGATTTTTAAAAATGATTTGAATGACCTCTGTTCATTGATTGGCTAGTTATTTCAACCTGTGTGGGTTATTTAATGGAATTTTTATTTTTTTTGTGTTATGTTGAAGAATGTGCCGATTTGAACCCGGATTACTAGCCAACAGACACAAGTGTTGAAATGGAATGTGCTGCTGGAGTTCACGTGATTAGAAATAATGACTATATAAATGGGTCAGTCTGAGGCGTGATGAGTAGAGAGACCAGTGTGTCCGTAGGTATTCTTTGTCAATGCTGGACGCGTGTGGGCTTCGGCCCTGCGACCGAGGACACCTTAAAAACGGCCTTGTGCCAGATTTGTACGCTGGTGGGGCATATGATAAATACCGAGAGAGACCAGTGCGCCCGTAGGTATTTTTGGCAATGCCGTACGCGTGTGGGCTTCGGCCCTGCGACCGGACCCACCTTAAAAACGGCCCAGTGCCATACTTGCTTGGTGGTAGGACGTATGACAAATCCCAGAGAGACTAGTGCGTATGGACAAGCTCTGAATGTCGCTGGGCTGGGACACACCTCGGTCGGCGGTGTTGGTCGATTCACGGATCTGGTCAGGTGTGTTCTGGCTCGGCTGACAGGTCGGTCGAGGTTCGCCTTGACTGGCAATCTCGAGCCTCAGGGAGCCGTCCCTACCCCCAAGGCTCTAACCCTCCATGGAGGGCCTAGGCTCCTCCCCTATCGCCTGAGGCGCCCCTTTTTAGAGGTATGCTGACGGGGCCTGAGGCATTTTTAGGAATGTTAGGCGTGTCTGAGCTACGGCTCTGCGCTAGGGCCCTCCTAAAAAAGGCCTTGTGCCCTACTCGTCTGGTTGGTGGGACAGAAGACAAATACCAGCACGTGTGTATGCAAAATAGATGTGAAATGTAACATTACAGGTTAGTATTGTTTAGCATTACAGACTCAGGCGAGAGTAAAGAGATTTTAAGTATCGCCAAAATTACCCCCCACCCCACCTCATGGAACAAAACAAAAATGGCGAGGAAGGATTAGTTTCGAACATTATAAAATTTTGCATAAAGGATTTGTATACGAATAGGTAGTCCGGTTGGTTAGTTATTTGGTGCAATAGTATATCAACCTTATTTAAAGTTCTTATATATATGTGTGTGTGTGTGTGTGGGTGTGTGATTAGTTGGTTGGTTGGTTGGTTGGTTGGTTTTTATCGCATATCAATCTTTGTCGGTAATATAACGCTAAATCCATTCAGTTCTGTTTCAAACAATTCAGTTTAGCATAAGTACATAGTTTAATTGTCAAAAACATATCTATTTCAAACTATTCAGTGTATTCAAACAATTCTAATTCAGCTAATTTTGTTTACACACAGTAAAATGTCAAAACAGTTCTATATATAACAATTCAGATTAGTGTAAGTACAGTTTCACTGTCAAAAACAGTTCCATTTCAAACAATACAGATTACCATAAGCATGCAGTTTAAATGTAAGTATACAGTTTAATTGTCAAAAACATTTCTATTTCAAGTTATTCAGTTTAGCCAAACAATTCTAATTCAGCTAATTCAGCTAAGTATAAGTATGCAGTTAGTTCTATTTAACCCATAGATAGGGCCCTATCAGGTGCTACTATACCGGGCCAGAGTGGACCTGGAAGTAATGGCAATGAAGGGGTGCTCCCCATTCCCCAACGCTCCAACATCACTGAAACCTCACCATCAGATTGTTTAGTGTCATATCTAGGACACTCGTTGTGGGGAATCTTACTCCTCTGCTGAGGTGCAGTCGGTGTATTCTACAGCCCCAGCCGACGGGGCAAGTGTGATTAGTGAAGAGTTAGAGAGCCAGACAAAAGTTAGCTTTGCCTCACGGGTGTAGTCCTGCTTCGCAAATGCATCTTATACTTTTATATACATCCACTAATCTGAGTTTTACAATTATGTAAGTTGTAAAGTTGGCGACTGTAGTCGAGGGTGACCAGAAGGCTCCCTTTTCAATAGCTACTACACCGAGGTGTAGGAGAGGGCGCTGCTCCTTTCCCTGTATTGCTCCACTACCCTTGATACGTACATTATAATGCTGAGTGCTAGACAAGGAGGTATCAAGTACCATTTTTAAAGTCTTTGGTATGATGCGACCTAGGATTGAACCGTGGTTTCCCGGACCTTTGGCGAATACTCTACCCACGGGGCCAATGAGGTAGTCAGTTCCAATATTCATTCTATCTGCGTTCTTTCAATAAGTTTCCAAAATTGTTTTGTACAGGCATTTAAAATTGTTGAAGACTCTTGAAAATTCAGTATGTTATTGCTATACATCTGAGTACATATGAGATGACTGACCAATTTTTATGATTTCAGGTTCAAATGAACAGATACAGCAGCAATTGGAATACGCACTGCTAAAACCTGAGCTGGTGAATTTCAAAAATGCAATCTGACACTTTAGAAGAACGATATGTATTAAGATTCTGTTTTAAACTTGGAAAAAATGCCACAGAAACCTATGGAATGCTTCAGACTGCTTTTCGACCATCTTGCAATAATCGAGCATCAGTTTTTGAGTGGCATAAGAGATTCAAGGAAGGCACGGAGTCTGTGAGGAATGATCAGAGATGTGGGAGGAGTAAGGAAGTCAATAGACCAGAGTTGATTCGCCAAAGACTTAGGGTTAGGGTTACTATGTTGAGGTTTTAAGGGAGTTCAGGAAGAGATTCTTAGGGAAGAAGCCAGCACTCTTCAAATCAGGTCAGTGGCATTTCCACCAGGACAATGCACCAGTCCACAACTCCATCCTTATCACAGTCTATTTGGCCAAGATGGGCATCAAGACAGTTCCCACCCTCCCTATAGTCCAGAGCTTGCTCCCTGTGGCTTTTGGTTATTCCCTAAGCTCAGAGGCTGTCGTTATGAGACAATTGAGGAGATGAAAGACCCTTAATATGTGCGAAACCATATACATATATATACAAAGTTGGCGCCCTTAATCGAGGATGACCTGAAGGCTTCCTTTTCAATAGCTACTGCACCGAGGTTTAGGGGAGGGCGCTTCTCTATTCCCAGGATTGCTCCACTTTACCCTTGATCCTTACCTTATAGTGCTGAGTGCTAAGCAAGGTGGCAACAAGTGCCGTTTTGGAGTCTTTGGTATGACTCAACCTGCGAATACTCAACTCTTTATGTCAATATCTAATAAATTAGTATCCACTTGATGATCGGTTATCTAAAGACGTGAATCTCGGAGTAGTGGATGTTATCTAATATTGCAAAATTTTGCAAGCATTTTAGATTTTCCACCAAACCTGCTTCAATGAAAGCACTTTTTAGAAATGCAAATACATATATATATATATATATATATAGAGAGAGAGAGAGAGAGAGAGAGAGAAATGGTACATTTAGTAAATCCGACAGGGGTTATTAGCTGTGAATGTGATTCCTTTTTGGAACATCTGGACCATGGCTAAGTGTAACATATTGACCACGGCCAAGCTGTCAAAATAGGGAATGCACCTTGATTGTCGAGGGGTGGTATTGAGTGCAAAATTGTGACGCTCGCAGGAAGAAGAGTGGACGTCAAATTATTATATAACTCAGTGCACAGGAAGTTCAATCAAGTTGGGGAGAAGATGCTGGAATGAGAAGCAGGTCCCAGAGAGGCTGGGCCCCCAGGCCCCCGGTTGAGCAGCACAGGAGAACCGGAAAGAAACAGTTATCGCCATGAGAGTGGGGGTCAATATGTTGCAGTTCTGTTCAGCCTCCAACTCACCTCTCACACAGTAAAACCTTTAGTAACCCTTTCGAACCCTTTCAAATAAAGTGAGAGGTATATTTTTATAAAGACCTGTGTCGCTCGTCTTTATTGTGTCGTCGTTATGATTCTGCATGCATATATACATGTGTATGTATAGTTGTTCATGGCTATACAACATGAGTAGTCGGTGGGGAGAGACTACAACCATTGTAAACCCCTGCTACCACCTTTCTGATATATGTCTCTATTTTCCTTTTCTTTCTTTTCTGTCTCTCGTTGTGACCCTCCCTCTCTTTATTTTTATTTATCTATTTCCTCTTATGCTGTACTTTAGAAAAACTCGTCAATCTGACGAAGTCCTTTTTAAATAAAGACGAAATATCATTTTTGAATCCGTTGTCAGTGCTTCGGTTTATCCACTTATCCATTTATTTTTTCACACACACACACACACACACACACATATTCATCCACATACAGACTGTTTCGTTGTATCACAACTCTTTACAGTGGCTAGACACGTGAGACGCTCCAAGCAGGGATCGAAATCAGTATAACTTAACGTCAGGCTGATGACATACCCCTAAGCGTACTATGATATATATATAGATAGTTCACATTTAAGAACTGAATAACATAAAAATGACACGATTATTTAAAACAAACCATTTATGATTTTACTCAGAACAAATATATATATATATATATATATATATATATATATATATATATATATATATATATATATATAAGAATAGTTTGGCTTGGTTTTATACCATATAAACTATTGTAGGTTATTTAATACCAAATCCACATTTATACATATAAACAGTTCTATTTCAAACAATTCTGTTAAACATAATGAAACAGTTTAAATGTCAAAAACAGTCTATTTCAAACAATTCTGTTAAACATAAGTAAACAGTTTAAATGTCAAAAACAGTTCTATTTCAAATAATACAGTTTAGCATGAGTACAGTTTTTTGTTTACACACATTTCTATTTTGAACAATTCAGCTTTATATGAGTATATTGTTTAGTTCTATTTAACCTATTAATAAGACCCTGTTAGGTGCAACCACTCCAAGCCACAATGGAACTGGGAGTGATGGCAATAAAGGGGTGCTCTGCATTCCCCAAAGCTCCAGCATTACTGAAGCCTCACCATCAGATTGTTTAGTGTTATATCTTGGACACTCATCGGAGAAGTCTCACTCCTCTTCAGAGATGCAGTCTGTATATTCTGCAGCCCCCAGCTAAATGGGCCATCTTAGAACAGAGTAGATATTTCAAATATGAAAAAAAAAAACAATTATTCTGAGGAGGGATTCTTTATATATGCTCATTTTCCACGTTTTCATAAAAAAAAAATTTCCAAATTCTAAACCGATGAAACTCACGTATATATATATATATATCATCTAATCTGATAGTACAAAAGTCCCTTCACTCCCTCTATCATCCGTCCAATCGGCCATCGCTCCTTGCAAGTCCTCTAGATGGCATCCAGCGTTCACACAGTGTTGCCAGACAACCAGTATTGTGTGGTCCACCTGAAGTAGTCCATAAGAGAATGTCCATTATGAGTTTGTCCTTACTTTATTAGTAATGCCAAGTATTCTTGTTCATTCGACTCGGAAGGGGTATTACAGGCTGCTGTTTTGTAAAGTGCTTCTAGGTGTTGTTATATATATATATATATATATATGTGTGTGTGTGTGTGTGTGTGTGTGTGTGTGTGTGTGTGTGTGTTACTCCAGGCAGGTTTTTCATACTAGCGTTAGTAAGCCTTTAACTAGTCTCTGGTCTCCAGGACTTTACTCAGTATTCTGTTTGATCTCAACAATGCTGAAAACTGAATGGTCTCGACTCGTCTTCCGATTTCCAATTCTTCCAACCCCCTTACCAAGCCTTTGGGAGCCGTTCCAAGCCCAACACCTACAATTGGTATCACACAATTTTCTTAGTTCTCCGTCAAATTCCAAGTATTTGTCGATCTTTACATTTCTGATATTTCCACTGTGTGGTCAGCTGGAATGGCAAAGTTCTCTTCATCATTCTTTACGAGTTTTTCACACCAGCGATCGCTGGTTGTCTTTCACCGGAGTCTGAGTGATGACAAGTCTACTTTGGTCTCCAGGACTCTTCTCAGTTGGCCCAATCGGCTAGAGCTGTAGAATACACCGACTGCATCTTTGCAGAGGGGTAAGACTCCTCCAACGAGTGTCCTGATATGACACTAAACAATCTGATGGTGAGGCTCGACTAATCCTGGAGCTTTGTGAAATGCCCTTTCATTGCCATCGCTCTCTGGTCCCTACTCTGGCTCGGAGTGGTAGCACCTGATAGAGTCCTATCTGTGAGTCAAACAGAAGAGTTTGATATTCAAAATGAGTACAAACAAATGACTTATGCTAGATTGAATTGTTAGAAATTTAATCATTCAACTGTGTGTAAACAAATGACTGAATACTTAATGTTAAATAAGAATACTTGAAAACATTTGCAAAGATCATTAAATAAGTTTCCAGACTTTTTTCGTATGGGCACTTTTATAGTCCCCTTCGAAGTAATCTTCTCCGGTTGCAATGCACTTGTTCTACCGTTCCAACAACTTCTGGAAGGCACCATGGAAGTCCTTTTGTGTGAGCGTGTCAATGACCTTCGTCACAGCCTCTTTCATCTCTTCAATTGTCTCATAACGACAGCCTGTGAGCTTAGGGAATAACCAAAAGTCACAGGGAGTAAGGTCTGGATTATAGGGAGGCTGAGGAACTAACTTGATGCCTATCTTAGTGAAATAGTCTGTGATAAGGATGGAGTTGTGGACGGGTGCATTGTCCTGGTAGAAATACCACTGACCCGATTAAATAATTAATTGTAAATAGAATTTTTCTTATTACATAGAAATAAGTGAAACTATTTAAGCAAACACCTCCCTCACCATCAAAACACACATCAAATCAGCACCCCTCACACCTGGGGTGCGCCTTCTTTTTCTCCCACCCTCTTTACTCCAACTTTTTCCTCTCACTCTCTCGCCACCTGAACTTTTTCACCACCATAAAACTCACAGAACGCATTCTGAGAAAGATCCCATCACAGCCCAACATCAACCAAAAAGAGCCGACGATGAACCAAACGGTTTTGCCGGCTGAAAACCAAGAGAGTCGTCTTCAAACAGCACTGGATCCGTGCTATGTGGACCTGGAGGCCATCTCACACTTCCAGTTCGGCAAGACGCTTAAGCCGCCGCTAAAACATTAAACTAAAAAATGAGCTCAGGCTTGTTTAAAAGGGTTTAGTTTACTAAGCTTTCTGCTTCAATGTGGCACACGGCCACATGAATGAGGTACCCTATAAGACTCGAAATTACTCATAAGAGTTTACAAGTCTAGCTTGCAAAACCTTACACTACCAGAAGATCGTTTAAAAATGTTATCTAAAAATGTGTTTAGAAATCATATGTTTGATATATATGTATAAAAAGGATTTTGCATTAAATAACCTATAAAGGTTAATATGCCATAAAACCAAACCAAACCAAATCATATATATTCAATATATATGTATAAAGAGGATTTTGTATTAAATAACCTATAATGGTTGATATGCCATAAAACCCAACCAAACCAAATCATATATATTCAATATATATGTATAAAGAGGATTTGGCATTAAATAACCTATAATGGTTGATATGCCATCAAACCCTACCAAACCAAATCATATATATTTAATATATATGTATAAAGAGGATTTAGCATTAAATAACTTACAATGGTGAATGCCATAAAACCCAAACAAACCAAATCATATATAATTTAATATATATGTATAAAGAGGATTTAGCATTAAATAACCTATAATGGTTGATATGCCATAAAACCCAACCAAACCAAATCATATATATTCAATATATATGTATAAAGAGGATGTGGCATTAAATAACCTATAATGTTGATATGCCATCAAACCCAACCAAACCAAATCAGATATATTCAATATATATGTATAAAAATGATTTTGCATTAAATAACCTACAATGGTTGAATGCCATAAAACCCAAACAAACCAAATCATATATATTTAATATACATGTATAAAGAGGATTTGGCATTAAATAACCTACAATAGTTGATATGCCATAAAACCAAATTATATATATTTAATATATATGTATAAAGAGGATTTGGCATTAAATAACCTACAATGGTTGATATGCCATAAATCCCAACCAAACCAAATCATATATATTTAATATATATGTATGAAGAGGATTTTGCGTTAAATAACCTATAATGGTTGATATGCCATAAAACCCAACCAAACCAAATCCTATATATTTAATATATATGTATAAAGAGGATTTGGCATTAAATAACCTGCAATGGTTGATATGCCAAAAAACCCAACCAAACCAAATCATATATATTTAATATATATGTATAAAGAGGATTTGGCATTAAATAACCTACAATGGTTGATAAACTAAACCAAACAAAACACTTCTCAGTATTCTGGTCGGTCTTAATAAGGCTGTAGTTTAGATGGTCTCGGCTCGTCCTCCAATTTCTAACTCTTCGAGTTCGTTTTCAGTTCCAGGAGAACTATTGAAAAAATGTCTACCATAATTAGAAATTCCATTAGTTATTTTGAAAATTCAATCAGATCACCTCTCATTCTTCTTTCTTGTAGAGTGGTTAATCCAAATTTATCTAATCTCTCCTTGTAACTGTAATCTTTTACTCTTCTTTATATTTTTGTCACCCTTCTTTGTATGAGACCTCCAACCGCCATATTACACTCCGATTTCCATATCTCGACAATTGAGCCCAGTTTCAGCCTGATTGTTCAATTTGAGTCCAGTTTAGGAACATCAATACACATTTTAAAAGTACATCTTATGTCTTTTGAGGAAGTACTCAACATGCACGTAGACAAATCATGGACCTAGACAAAGCATGGACTGCTGCTTCTGATAGGTTATCGACCACATAGGAATTTGGTCTTCCAGATAAAATAAAATGAAAATGCTTCCAAGGTGTGGCCGTGTCAGTACGACTGTATGGTTGCACCACTTGGACTTTCGAAAAATTTTAGAGAAAAAGCTCGATGGAAACTATACTAGGATACTACGTACTGTTTTGAACAAATCAGGGTAACAACACTCGAAAAACCTACAGGTATACAGCCACTTATGCCTTGTCATTATAACTATCCAATCAAGACAGTCAAGATATGTTGGACATTGTTGGGGGGGGGGTAAGGAAAAACTCATAAGTGACGTTCTAGTGTGGACACGTTCCCATAAACATCTAATGGACAAAACTTACATTCATCAGCTCTGTGTGAATACTGGATGCCACATAGAGGATCTGCCGGGAGCGATGGTCGACAAGGACTTATGACAATAGATGTTCAAGGGAATCCAGTGAATCGGCGCAAATTAATGATGGCGATAATGATGCACACACTCTTACACACACAGATATATAATATATATATATATATATATATTCGTAAGTTTATTAAGGAATGTTGTACTTCCCTAAATTGTTATTAAATCTGGAGTTTTACGTGGAAATTTATTTAAAATTTTAAAAGTTTAATTTACTGTGATTCCAACTGGTAATAATAAAAAAAGAAGTGGGTAAATGGGGTGGAAAAACTTCACCCCTCTTCTACCCCCTCGCACCCTCTCCTCCTGTGTCTATTCTGTCTGTAATTATTTTATCCATTATCTCTGAAGAAGTCCAGTTATTTTTGGTGTTATTGATTCATATCAATACCCATAACAGGATGGAAATAAATTTATAGTTCTAATGTGATCGGTTTTTGTTTTTCTTAAAGAAATATATATATACATAAATATAAATATATATATAGTAGAGGTTTATGGTCCTCACTCTGACGAATGAGTAAAGAAGAAACACAGAGTTACAAACACTACCATATATATATATATATATATATATATATATATATATATATATATATATATATTGTAACAGTGTTAGTTGTCAGTAATTCACTTTGTGGGTTTGTGACAAACTAAAGTTAGCGACCGTAGTCGCGGGCGACCCGAGGGTTCACTTTTCAATATCTACTACATCGAGGCGTAAGAGAAGGGTGGTACTCCTTTCTCTGGATTGCTTCACTTTACCCCTTGATAAATATCTTATAATGCTGGAGGTTTCAAGAATCATTTTTGAGTCTTTGGTATGATCTGATAATATTCTTTTATATATATATATATATATATATATACATATTTAAGATGTGCATTGATATTCCTAAGCATGCTCTCTCTCTCTCTCTATATATATATATATATATAAAACAGATGAAAAGAGAAATCGTTCAAAAACGTTGGATAAATCAAAGTGCTTGTATTTTAACCTGGAGAGCACTATACAAGCTAAAAATATTTCAAATCCAACTTTTTAACTTAATTCCATAACTAGTAGTTTCATATCAAAACACAATCTTCTTCTTGAGATTTTAAAAACAACTTTGATTCCCATGTATATGTGAATGCCAATTTCCTGACTCCCATAAATCTATCAGTTTTGAACTGTAAACAGTAATGATATAAGCATCCTCTAGTTATAACCCAAGAGTGGTGTTAACTAATTCATAAAATTTATTTACAAAAAATTGTGTCTACTCTCTCTATATATATATACATATATATATATATACAACGAAACAGTCTGTATGTGGATGACAATACATATGCTTCCCCTCTCAATGGGTTGAGTACACGATTGAGGAATTGTTGGCTGACACATATGCGTAAATACAAAGCTCTTCTCATAAATTGAGCATTCAGGTAGCCGATAGCATATATGTAAAAAATATATACGCAAAAAATTCTCTTACGATGAGAATGACGATAGCTTTGGGTAAGATATCCGGCTGACTTTACGCCAAATGGGTTTCGATCCCAGCTTAAAGTGTCTTGCGCGTCTAGCCATACAGAAGAATTTTGATACAACGTAACAGTCTGTCTGTCGGTGATAATATATATAACAATAAAAAATTTTATTCGGCCAAACCCCCAACCGTCTCTCGACTTCCGCCACCTTCAGCTACACATCGCTACACATATATTCAAATCTTCCACGTGGTGCATTTATCATCCTACACAAACAGATAATCTCATAAAAGACCACACACAACAGTAGGCAAATATATTCCACACACACACACACACCCTCACAAAAAACAGTTATAAGCAATTCCACTGTAAATATTCTTTTGATTATATCGTTTCGATTTTTTCGATTTCTCCAAAATGTTTCTTTTTCTGTCGGATGATTGTCGTATGATCATCATCATCATCATGACGTGCGGCTAGCACGGATATCCCTGACCCTCTCTCTCCACGTCTCCCTATCATTCATCGCCTCCGGCAGGTCTTCAGGGTTACATCCCGTATCATCACATAGCTGTTGTATGAATGTTCGAGCTGGTCGTCCTGCTTTTGATTGGCCATATGTGGGGGTCCACAGGAGCACATCACTTACGATCTCGTCCTTGCTTCTCCAGCAGTGTCCGGCATGTCTGGTTCGTCTAGCTTGTATAGTTTTCGTGATAGGTGGTAGGTGGCCGTACAGTTGGCGCCTTGTGGGGTGTTGCTGCCAGGACCTGTTCAATATTGCTCGCAACATTCTTGTATAATAACCAGGCCATTGGCCTAATTGACCAGGCCATCAACCTAATGAATAGAGTGTTCGCTTATAGTCCGGAAGACCAGGGTTCAATCCCGAGTCGAGTCATACCAAAGATTTTTTTAAATGGTACCTGATGCCACCTTGCTGAACACTCAGCATTATAAAGTAAGGGTCAAGGGTTAAGTGGAGCAGTCCAGAGAATGGTGTAGCGGTCTTCCTCGCACGTTGGTGTAGTAGCTATTGGAAAGGGAGCCTTCGGGTTACCCTAAACTAAGATTACCAAATTTATTTACATTTCTATTAAGTTTTTTGTGTATTACCCACTGATATATCCTCAGCTGGGTATTCTGAATAAACACACACACACATACACACACATATATATAGTGGGGCAGATAAAGATTGCAGTCAGTAATATTACCCTACGTTGTAACATATGTAACATTTTGTAACATACGTTCTTATTGACTACCTAGTTATTTCTGCGCCAACTTGATTATATATCCCACATACACACATACACACACAAATAATAAACTAATAAAAAATAAAGAAAAGGACTTAAACGCTAATCTGGATGGTAAATATGTGACATTTCTATCTATTTTTTGTGTATTACTACAGATCTTAGTGGGATACTCTGGATATATATATATATATAGTGAGGTAGAATGAAGAGTGCAGTCAATAATATTACACTATGTTGTTTTTGTAACAGATGTTGTTAATCACTGCCTTGTTATTTCTGCGCCAACTTGTTTATTACACACACACACAAAGAATAAACAAAAAATAAAGAAAAGGAATTAAACGCTAATCTGGATGGTAAATGTATCACATTTCTATCTATTTTTTGTGTATATACCACAGACCTTTGTGGGATACTCTTGACATATATATATATATATATAATGAGGAAGAATGAAGAGTGCAGTCAATATTACACCATGTTGTTTTTGTAATATATGTTGTTATTGACTGCCTAGTTACTTCTGCGCCAACTTGTATCTCTCTCTCTCTCTCTCTCTCTCTCTCTCTTTCTCTAAACCTCTAATGTACTTTATCTGATACCGTAGGGTGGTGTCGCCAGCGCCTGTCCAATTTTTACACGGTGTCTGCCTCACGCCTTCCTGGCCTGTTAGAGATAACGTGTTCACTGACCTAATCTTAATCGGAGTGACGACACCGCAGCGAAATAATGTTGGCTTATGGAGCAATAGGGAAAAGATGTTATAGCGGAGGAAGAGGAGGAGGAGGAGGAGATGGCGGCGGGTGCGGAAGTTGGGGTGGTGGCGGGAGATGACGATGGTGCACCTTCAGGATGGAGAATGGTTCAAGGAAGGGACTCTAAAAGAAAAATGAATGCTTGGCTGATTAGTTTCAGCGAAGGAATCAGAAAGAAGAAGAAGAAGAAGAAGAAGAAGAAGAAGAAGAAGAAGAAGAAGAAGAAGAAGAAGAAGAAGAAGAAGAAGAAGAATTGATAAAATGCGGAAAGGAAGTAGAAAATTGCATAGGAAGCGAAAAATGAAAATAATAATATCTTGACCTTGCCAGAGAACCAAAGAAGCTGTGGAATATGAAGATGACGGTGATACCAATTATAGTCAGAGCCCCTGGAACGGTTTCCAAAAACTAAAAAAGAGTCTCGAAGAACTGGAGATTCGAGAAAGAGTTGAAGCCATCAAGACGCGTTAAATTCAACTAAGATAATTAGAAAAAAACTTGGAAACCTGAGAAGTCTTGTAATCACTTAGATTCCTATAAAAACCTCGCAAGATGTAAAATAATAATAATAATAATAACATGCTGTCACTCGCACACCAGTGAAAAACCATCAGCTAATACTGATGTGAAAAACTCTAGAGGAGTAAATAATAATAACCGCAAAGAGATTATAAGACTAGACACGACAGGGTGTTCAAGGGGATCCACTGGGAATTGTGCAAGAAGTTTAGATATGACCATACGAGCAAATGGTATACGCACATCCCAAAATTAGTCCAAGAAAATGAGATGCACAAACTTCTTTGTGATTGAGAGATAAACGATCACCAAATCTCGGCCAGACAACCAGACCTAGTGATAGTCAACATTAAAAAGAGAACCTGCCGAATAGTGAATTTTGCTGTTCCGACTGACCACAGGGTAAAACTGAAGAAAAGCGAAAAGAGAGATAAGTCGCCTGACCTTGCTAGAGAACTGAAAAAAACTATGGAACATAAAAGTGACTGTAATACCTATTGTAATTCACGCACTTGGAACAGTCACCAAAGGATTGGCACAGGGAATGGAGGAATTGGAAATAAGAGTACTAGTGGAGACCATCAAAACTACAGCATCATTGAGATCTGCCAGAATACTGAGAACAGTCCTGGAGACTTGAGGAGACTTGTCACTCAGACTCCAGTGGAAAACCATCAGCTAACGCTGGTGTTAAAAACTCTCAAATGAGTAAAATAATAATAGGAAGTAAATTTGGTGGCCGTAGGCTCCTTTTTCAATAGCTACTACACCGAGGTGTAGGGGAGGGCGCTACTCCTTACCCTGAATTGCTCCACTTTACCCTTGATACGTACCTTATATTGCTGAGTGTTAAGCAAGGCGGTATGAAGTACCATTTTTAAAGTCTTTGGTATGACGCGACCTGGGATTGAACCTAGGAGTCCCGGAGCATTCACAAACACTAATGACTTTGAGATACAAACAGATGACCTAATACTGGCCTGAAGATTAGAACTAGAGATAACCAAAACAAGATACGTCTAATCTTTTTTTAGCAAAGCTTTCTGGGACTACTCCAAGTATTCCAATAATACGAGTTCAAATCCTGGACGCGGCTGATTGCATTTCACATAGCACTAATACCATTGGGAAAGGTATGAATCTAATTATTCTCCCTCCAGCTATGGGTAAATAGTATGGCAGACTGGGTTTTTCAGCCTTGGTGAGGCAACTCGTCTAGGAGAAGTAAAACTCTGAATTCAAACCTGTTAAACTCCGCTTAAAAAATGACCTTGTGTCATATCCTGCCCGAGCGGTGGGGCTGGTAGATATGGATAACCAAAACAAGATAACCTGCCTATTGGATTTCGTCGTCCCAGCGGACCCTAGAGTGAAAATAAAAGAAAACGCCAAGAGAGACAAGCACTTAGACATTGCCGGAGAGCTGAGAAAGCTCTGGAACATGCGAGTAACTGTAATAACAGGTAATAATTGGTAAAATTGTAAATTCAAGCGGTCTCCAAAGATTTAGTTAAGCGGTTTAGAAGCTACAGCATTGCTAAGAACGGCCAGAATACAAGCAATAGTCCTCGAGACTTGGTTTGAATTGGTTTCTTTGTATAATGGCATATGAACCTTTGTAGGTTATTTAATGCTAAAGCCGTCCTTCTAGAAGAACAGCATTTAACCCATAACTCGGAGGATAAGGAGGGTTCATACATTTCCTTTGGGTATTCGTCCGAAAGTGAGTGTAATAGCGCGACTCGCTTAATACAGTTCCGCAGTTCATCGCTTTAACTATTACACGAACTCGGGAACCTTCACGGAACTTCTAAGGAGACAATTATCATGAGGTTGCTGGTTCAATCCTCATTACAGGCGAGTAACAATACAGGAATACTTAACACTTGAACCCGGTGATGGCTAACGGAATCAGAACAGGTGACCCCCGTGGTTTCAATAAAGGACGTAGTTCGAAGTTCCGGGAAGGATCCCGAGTTCGACAAACACCTGAAGAAAGCCGGAGGACATATCGGCCGAAACGTTGTGGAAAAAACAACAAAGATGAAGACAATAGTCCGAAAACCCTTAATGATAAAAATCTACAAGCTTCGTCTCAGAAATTTAGACAATTAAAATAGGTTGTGTATTAACATGGTGTCTCATTATTGTGGATACGCCACTTATTTGGGAACCTTGTTGGTTTGTATTGCATAAAAACCCTTTATTGAGTGATTGCACCATTCAAGAAATGCCCTTCTAGTTCATCGAGGTCAAAGAAGTGATTCACGATGTTGTTGTCCAGCACATTAGTCATAATACTACGGGGACTCCCAATGGCGTAAATCACCCACCATAAAGAAAGAAAGCAGAAAACTCTATCGGCAAGGCTTAGTATACACTGGTTAATTCTTCTGCAGAACTACCCACAAAGAGATGCCCTTGGTATAACACTAAGCTACATCTAATGACAAGGCAATAATTTTGGAATGTTAAGAGTAACCCTTCATTGCTATTACTACTCCCGGAGTGGTAGTACCTGTGAGGGTTCTACCTATGAGTTAAATAGATCTGAAAATTATCTGCATTAGATAGGAATACTTGGAGAGTACGTCTTTATTGCCATTACTTCTAAGTCCACTCTCCGTCTTAGAGAGATAGTACACGTTAATATATTTATGGGTCGAATATTATCTTTATGAAAATTATTTGTATTAAATGCATATTTACCAACCCCTCCGCTCGGTCAGGATATGATACAAGGTCAATTTTTAAGCGAAGTTTAACAGGTTTGAATTCAGAGTTTTCCTTCTCCTAGACAAGCTGCCTGACCAAGGCTGAAGAACCTAGTCTGCCCTACTATTTACTCATAGCTGGAGGGAGAATAATTGGATTCATACCTTTCTCAAGGGTATTAGTGCTATGTGAAATGCAATCAGTCTCGTCCAGGATTTGAACTCGTGTCGCCGTGTCCATTTCCTACGACGATAACCATTACACCACGGACACCTCCTGGTACAATATAACTGTTTGTAAATCAATTGTATAAAGAATAGTTAGTTGAAAATGTAATTCTTTACGAAGGATTATAATGCTCATTGGCCTAGTGGATAGAGTGTTCGCCAATAGTCCGGAAGATCAGTGTTCAATCCCAGATCGGGTCATACCAGAGACTCAAATAATGGTACTTAATACCTCCTTGCTTAACACTCAGCATTATAAGGTACGTATCAAGGGTAAAGTGGAGCAATCCAGGGAAAGGAGTAGCGCCCTCCCCTACTCCTCGGTATAGTAGCTATTGAAAAGGGAGCCCTCGGGTCGCCCTCGACAAAGGTCGGCCAACTTACTTTTATAATTATTAGTGATAGGAGATGCCGTGGTGTAATTGTTATCGTCGTAGGAAATCGATATGGCGACACGAGTTCAAATCCTGGACGAGACTTATTTGATTTCACATAGCACTAATACCTTTGGGAAAGGTATGAATCCAATTATTCTCCCTCCAGCTATGGGTAAATAGTTGGGCAGACTAGGTTCTTCAGCCTTGGTGAGGCAACTAGTCTAGGAGAAGGAAAAATCTGAATTCAAACTGGTTAAACTCCGCTTAAAAATTGACCTTGTGTCATATCCTGCCCGAACGGAGGGGTTGGTAAATATGATAATTATTAATGATTTGAAACCATTAACTGTGTGCAAATAAATTTTCATTCAATAGAAACATTTACTTGAAACCATATTACGTGTCGAATGCGACACAAGGTCAATTTTTAAATGGAGTTTCGAAGGTTTGAATTCAAAGTTTTCCTTCTCGTAGACTGTCGGCTTTACCGAGGTTAAAAAAACTGTCTGCCCCCCTCGTACTTACCCATGTTGTATACCATGAGAAGAAAACATGACAACACTGATTTATAAAAATATAATCTTCTTTTTGTTTATTACGAAAGATACGAAAGTAGTTTCATGAGGAGAGAGTAAGAACCGCTAAGATATTTATATATATATATATATATAGAGAGAGAGAGAGAGAGAAAGAGAGAGAGAGAGATGGATTCTTAAGAAAATCTTTTCTTTTTCGTTCTGTCTTTACGAGACTGGTACAGGGCTGACTGAAAACATTCAATCATCTCTGCTGCTTCATTCTTCTTCGGGAGACTGGTGCAGGTTTAACTCAAGCACCTTCTCATCTCAGTATCTTTAACTGTGGATCATGCAAGCTTTCAACTTAGCGATCTTCGTGTATTTCAGACCTTTCTCTACCTCACAACCCTGAGCCGTCTGACCCACGGCCACCGCCCATAACGACGTGACGTCTAGTCTCTCTTTGGCCGGCTTCTTTCTTCTCTCTCAGCTCTGCTCTGCCCTGGGGTCGAAAATCTTCCGTCGTTTTAGGATTTTTTCCGGACGTCTACGAACCTTGTGGTCTCTATTCTTTCTGATATGCCACCAACGCAATTCACGTGGCATTTCCGTCGTGTTTTGTTTACTGTAGGATACGTGGCATGTCAAAAAATCAAATATGTAACATCCATACCTGAATGGAGAATAATTGGATTCATATCTTTCCCAAGGAACTAGCGCTATGGGAAATGTGAACAGCCTTGAAAGTGACCGTGTCCATTTTTACACAACGATTATCTCCTAATAACCATATAACTCTGTATAAGTTATCAGTATTAGATAGGAATACTTGAAACCATACAACAGTGTGCAAGTAAATGATTATTATTAGATAGAAATAGTTACTTGAAGACATATAATTGTGTTTTAATTGTTGGTGTTAGATAGGAATAATTGAAACCGTACAAATGTGTGCAAATTATTTGTATTTAATCAGAATACTTGATATTTTATGACAGTGTGCAAACAAATAAAAAAAACACTATCTAAATAAATGCTAGGAAACAGGAATAATAATTTCAAAAATCTACTTTACTTAGTGCCAAGAAGTTATATTGTCATCAAAATCAGAGGTATTTGAACTTTCCCAGAGGGTGTTTGCCCCCTTTAAACTCCTCTGATCGAACTGGGAAGTAAATTCTATGTCACTCGTTGTCTTTTTCGGAACATACTAAATAAGAATGGATTCTTAGTTTTTATGTATTTCTTATTACTTCTAGTTCTATAGATGTACACACACATACAAGACGTTGAGCTTTATAATATAGATATATGTATGAAAATTGGCATTAAATAACATACAAGGGTTTATATGCCATAAAACACAACCAAACCAAATCATAAATATTTAATATATATATATATATATAAAGAGGATTTGGTATTAAATAACCTACAATGGTTGATATGCCATAAAACCCGACCAAACCAAATCATATATATTTAATATATATGTATAAAGAGGATTTGTCATTAAATAACCTACAATGGTTGATATGCCATAAAACCAAACCAAACTAAACCAAACCTTTCGTCGAACGATTGTTTTTGGTTACCTTGAGGTAGTTTTAAATCGTAAAGTATCTGTTCGACTTTCAAAATCATGATAAACGCCCGGTGAACTTGCACCTACTGCCAAAATATTACAAAACTTTTCACTCTATCCAACATTTGCAAATCATTCCCAATATTGTCTCTATCTTTTATTTTTTGGCTTTCAAGAAAATCCTCGGCTAAAATTGGAAAAACAGATCTAACAGATTAAACATTACAAGGAGTAACTGACTTCTTATATGGAAGGTCTTAATGGTCATATATTGTTCCTGTGGGTGTTGCATTTCTTTATCTTTTACTCTTTCCATTAGATAAAACCTATTTAAAAAATTATCATCACTTTGGTCCCATGAAAGAGAGTGTAAGAAGCAAACATTATGCCAGTGACAAAGAAGTTAAAACTGCAGAGATGAACTGGCTCAAAAAACCGTCAAGGGAATTTTACGAAGCAGGGATATATGCTTTCATTAGATGGTGGAACATTGCTATTGAGAGAAACGGTGACTATGTTGATGAGGAGAGATGTGATCCACTGAGGACCAGCTTAATTTTTTTGTACCGGTAAATATTTATGTGCAAAAGAAAAGGGTATCACTTTTTACTCATCCTTGTATATATTTAATATGGATGACATCAAGATGGTTCATAGATGCAAAGACCGACTCATCATTGCCCATTCTTTTAAAAAATAAATGACTTTCCTAACCAACTATATACAAGAAAAAATCTTACCTACCAGTATGTCCAACGTTCTTCGTCCATCCCAACATATTTTACCGGAAATTCACTTACCTAGGAAGCAGCGTCTCATCAACCGAAAAGGACACGAGGTTAACGAAAGCATTGACAGCTATCAATTGGCTATCGATTATATGGAAATCAGAACTAACCGATAAAATGAAACACAGTTTCTTCCAGGCAGCGGTCGCATCGATACTGCTATATGGATGCACTACATAGACTCTAACAAAACGGCTGGAGAAGAAGCTAGACGGCAATTACACAAGAATGCTGCGAGCAATCTTGAACAAGTCTTGACGGCAACACCCCACAAGACACCAACTGTACGGCCACCTGCTTCCTATCACAAAAACTATTCAAGTTAGGCGAACCAGACATGCAGAACACTGCTGGAGAAGCAGGGAGGAACTCATAAGTGATGTACTCTTATGGACCCCCATACATGGCCGAGCAAAAGCAGGACGACCAGCACGAACATACATCCAGCAACTATGTGAGGATACGGGATGTAGTCCAGAAGACCTGCTAGAGGCGATGAACGATAGGGAAAAGTGGCAAGAGAGGGTCAGGGATATCCGTGCTACCAACACGACATGATGATGACGATGATGATATACGTCTATACCTAGAAACTTCTATTCGTGATTTTAAATTTTCCGTGGCACATACATTTGAAAAAGCCAGACTTATAGGATTTGATCTTCATCGAAAACAAGGAATGATTCGAAATCTTTCTCGATAAACAAACAGAACATAAATTCTACAAAATATTTCTAATAAATTAAATGACGTCATTCAAAACAACAAACGCTGATTCACAAATTAAGAGGCCAAATTTTCTTGTCATAAACGGCCAACTCTTCTTGTTGTACAAATTTTCCCTAGGTTTTTACATTTTGCACTTTTTACATATCCATCGTTGATTTAACATCACTAATATCATCCCTCACAGCCCTGATGATGGTTCATTAGAACCAAAATACTATAGTGTCGACTTTACTTCTCGATAAATATCTCCTACTTGGATTACCTTGTTATCAATTATATATATATATATATATATTTATGCATATTGTACTAGTTTATGATTATCACTAGCTCATTTGGTGAGTCAATGGGGCACCAAATTTTGCGGTATTATTAAATAGTACTCAATGTCAAAGATAGAGCTGTTATACATATAGGAATATATATATATATATATATATATATATATATATATATAGTGGTGTCTTTGACCCTGGGTTTCATGCGTTACGCATTCATCAGACAACAAAATCCTCATGAAGGCGTAAAGCACGAAACCCAGGTCTACAGACACCCCCATGTAATAGATAGATAGATAGATAATTAAAATTCATAAACCCATCGCTAGATAAAATCAAAAGATCTAATGATCCAATGATTTTAAGATCCAATGATTTTAAGATATATATCTATGTATAAACCGGCTTATTCAGTCTGCAGAAATTTAAAAAAATTGTCTCTTAATGGCCCAGTCATCCACAGTCTCAACACTTTTCCAATTTTTTTAACGATAATACCTGACATGTTCTTCCATATTTTGTGAGGAGACAATATCTATGAGAATAAAAGACTATATTTCAAATTTTGAGGCTCCCAGTACAGTGAGTTCTTCGCAAAGCAGACAAACTTAAGAGTATAGTGAGTATCCGCCTATACATCCAAGTGAAAAGTCGCTTTAAGCGCAACGAATTTGCAAGTAAAAATAAAAATACTCACGACTTGCTATTCCTCGTAGACGATCTCCAGGAGAACACATGTAACCACGTCCGAAGTCTCTCAATATATATGTATGCATATATATGCACGTATGCGTGAGTGAACTGGAGAGAAAAAGACCGTATATATATATATATATATATAGCTGACCGATAAAATGAAACGCAGTTTCTTCCAGGCAGCGGTCGTGTCGATATTGCTAGATGGATGCACTACTTGGACGCTAACTAAACGGCTGGAGAAGAAGCTAGATGGCAATTACACAAGAATGTTGCGAGCAATATTGAACAAGTCCTGGCGGCAACACCCCACAAGACACCAACTATACGGCCACCTACCCGCTATCACGAAAACTATCCAAGTTAGACGAACTAGACATGCAGGACACTACTGATGAAGCAGGGGCGAGCGGATAAGTGATGTACTCCGATGGACCCCCACATATGGCCGAGCAAAAGCAGGACGACCAGCTCGAACATACATACAGCAGCTCTGTAAGGATACGGGATGTAGCCTTGAAGACCTGCCAGACGCGATGAACGATAGGGAGAAATGGCGAGAGAGGGTCAGGGATATCCGTGCTAGCGGCACGGCATGTTGATGATGATGATGTATATATATATATATATATATATATATATATAAGTCTGAGTATGTTTAGTTGAAAGAGGGGAAATAAAAATATCCAAGATGAAACTTTGTTAATTTAAGTATGAAATGGGAATAATTTAAAGAATTAGAGCTGAAATATATTTGATTTTTTACGAAAAAGAAAAACAAATTCCACATTTTTATATGCATACAACAATTAATATATTATGCAAATCTATTTTCATATATACTTGTTGTATAGCCACAGATTAAATACGCATATACCCACATATACATGTAGAATACATATTGACGCGATGAATAAAGACGAGCGAAGACTTCTTTAAAAAAATATACATCTCACTTTATTTGTAAAGTTTGTGTGTGTGAAAGGGAGTTGGAGACCGAACAGAACTGCAATATATTGACCCCCACTCTTATGGCCCTCAGCGTTGTGTCTTTCTCGTTCTCCAGGGTTGCTCAACCGGGGACCTGGGGGCCCCACTTTCTGTTGAGTGCTGGCCTTCTCTACCACATCTTGTCACCAACGGGTTTCCAGACTCGCTGACTTTCTGTCTTCACCGAGTTATATAATAGTTCAATCGCCCACTTAATATCTTTGGAATGGCATGTTTGATCGTCATCAAGCAGATCACAGGTCACTCTATTCCGGTGCATCAGTCTGGGACTGTACCATATTGTCAGCCAAGCCCGCCAACACGATTTCTTCTCATAACTGCCATCGGAATGTGTCACTTCGTTCCGGTGCATCACTTTGGAATAGCATGTTTGACCGGGTCGAAGGTCAATATACAACATACTTATATACATATATTTTTATATCCGTATGTATATCAATATATCCATGCATATATATATATATATATATATATACATGCGTTTGTCAATGTGAACTAATAGATAGATAGATACGAGGATCATTAAATAAGTTTCTAGACTTTTTCGTATTGGTACTTTCATTGATAATACACACGTGAAACTCTAGTCCTCTTCGAAGTAATCTCCTCCGACAGCAATGTTCTTTTGTACCGTTCCAACAACTTCTTGAAGGCCACATGGAAGTCCTCTTGTGTGAGTGTGTCAATGACCTTCGTTACAGCCTTTTTCATCTCCTCAGTTGTCTCATAACGACAGGCTCTAAGGTTTTTCTTGAGCTGAGGGAATAAGCAAAAGTCATAGGGACCAACGTCTGGACTATAGGGAGGGTGAGGAACTGTCTTGATGCCCATCTTGGTCAAATAGTCTGTGACACTGATGGAGTTGTGGACTGGTGCATTGTCCTGATGGAAATGCCACTGACCCGATTAGAAGAGAGCTCGCCTCAACCGACGGAATCTCTTGCTGAACTCCCTTAAAACCTCAACATAGTGACCCTGACCCTAAGCGTTTGGCCAATCAACTCTTGTGTATTGACTTCCTTACTCCTCCCACACCTCTCATCATCCCTCACAGACTCCCTGCCTATTGAAGGCACCACATAGATAGATATATATATATATATATATATATATATATATATTTTATGCCACTCAAATACTGATGCTCGATTCATGCAAGATGGTCGAAAAGCAGTCTGAAGCATTCCATATGTTTCTATTGCATTTTTTCCAAGTTTAAAACAGAATTTTATTGCATATAGTTCTTCTAAAGTGTCCTCACGTCCAGATTGGATTTTTGAAATTCACCAGGGTAGGGTGTATTCCAATTCCTACTGTAGCTGTTCATTCGAACCTGAAATCATAAAAATTGGTCAGTCATCTCATAAGATATATAGCAATAACATATTAAATTCTCAAGAGTCTACGACAATTTTAAATGCCTGTACAAAAAAGGCTGGAAACCTATTGAAGGCACCACATAGATAGATAGATAGATAGAAATACAGACATACATATATATATGTATATATTTTTATATCCGTATGTATATCAATTTATCCATGCATATATATATATATATGGATGTATATATGCCTGTCAGTGTGGAGCACTCTGGCGAAGGAATCTTCGGCCGCTGCTCGCATAATGCAAAGCTCTTAGAACGAATTGAGCATTCTAGTAGCCGATAAGGTATTAAAAAAATGTTAACAAACGAACGCTGCTGTTGCTGCTGCATAATACCTTATAATTCCCTTGCCGACGTGGTACGCTTGTTGGCCGAGCGGTCTGATTCTAAGTCTAACGTAAAGTTAGGCGGGTTTCGATCCCGGCTTCAAGTGTTCTACGTCTCTAGCCACACTGATGAGTTGTGATACAACGAAGCAGTCTGTCTGTGAATGAAAATATATATATATATATATATATATATAGGTATTCGTTTGCACGAATTTAGACTCAACTTAAAAATTTCATTTATCCTTATAGATAGACAGATAGATATAAATACACACACACACACACACACACACATATATATATATATATATATATATATATATATATATATATATATTCATTTGCACAAATTTAAGATACAACAAAAAAATTTCAATTATCTTTATATATATTGATAATGATGATGATGTAGATGATAGATATAATGTGTGTGGTTGTGTGCGCGTGCGTTTGAGCGGAATATATATATATATATATATATATATGTGTGTGTGTGTGTGTGTGTGTGTGTGTGTGTCTGTGTCTGTGTGTGTTTGTGTGTATGTGTGTGTGTGTGTGTGTGTGTAAGCTTATGTACATCCATATACATATATGTTTTGTGAATGCATGATACATAAATCAATAAGTTTGTTGAAAAGATCTTGTTTCTTTCCACATAATTTCCTTCTTATCTAATTAACGCATAAATTTAAAAAAATATAAAATCAAAATTTAAATTTACTTAATTGAATTTCCGTTTACAGACTTATAGATTCTCATCGCAAATACATATATATATATATATATATATATATATATATATTTTCACACACACAGACACACACACAAATACTTATTCACATATATATTTCGATATGTACGTATTGGATGTTTATATATTTGCAATGTTTCCTTAGAAAACACTCATTCATATAAATACAGATGCATATATGTGTTAGTGTGTGTGTGTGTGTGTGTGTGTGTGTGTGTGTGTGTGTGTGTGTGTGGTTGGGAATGTGTGTGTGTGTGTGTGAGTGTGGTTGGGAATGTGTGGTTGGGAATGTGTGTGTGTGTGTGTGTGTGGTTGGGAATGTGTGTGTGTGTGTGTGTGTGTGGTTGGGAATGTGTGTGTGTGTGTGTGTGTGTGTGTGTGTGTGTGGTTGGGAATCTATGTGTATGTGCACGTGCGCTCACGCGCGTTTGTGTGTGGGGGGAAGTACAGTGGATATTTTTTTTAAATTACAAGAAAACTTTATACCCACATGCACCGTATTTTCTGGGTCAGTTTTCTTCGGTAAATATATATCTATATAACCAAATACAAGTATGTATTTTATACATATATATATATATATATATATATATATATATATATATATATATATATATCATTGTGCTTGAATAAGCTCATGTAATTAGATGATTATTAGGATAAATGAGATGGTGTTTTCTTTTCTTTTACCGTGGGAACTGTAGTATGAAAACAGTTAACAAAATATTGTATATATATATATATATATATATATATATATATATATATATATATGCAAACCTACCCGCAAAATTTGACGTATAAATTTGTCTGTGTCTTGGCACTTCTGGCTTGGATCAGTGTAGTATTTGTGCCCTCTGTTTACCGTTAAATTATGGTTTCTCTCACACAAGGATTAATATCTGTAAACAGTCTATAACATTAATTTCTTGTTCATTTTACCATATTCTTGAAGCTACAAACCACAGGGATTGTGCTTTCTTCTATTTGTGGTGTTCAAATACGAGCAGTATCCACTTAAAAAATTGTGGCCAAGTTATATCATAAAGGAAAAGATATATAGATGGATAGATAAATAGATAGATAGACACACACACATTGTAAAACCCATTAATAAATGCACCCCAGAGGATTTTTACAAGAGGGTCTAATTCTTAACTAAAAATATCAGGACTCTTATCTTTTAATTTGCGCATACTTATATAGTTTCAAGTATTTTCATCTAATATAAATAATTTGCATAATGTTGTATGGTTTCAAGTATTCTTATCTAATACAAATAATTTGCTCATAGTTATATGGTTTCAAGTATTTCTATCAAATACAAATACTTTCCACACAGTTATATGGTTTCAAGTATTCCTATCTAATATAAGTTTGGTTTGGTTTGGTTTGGTTTGTTGGGTTTTATGGCATATCAACCTTTGTAGGTTATTTAAGGCCAAATCCATTTTTATGTAAATAATCAGTTCTATTTCAAAGAATTCAGTTTATCATGAGTACACAGTTTAATTCTCAAAAACATTACTATTTCAAACCATCACAAGCAGTTATTTATAATGATCCAGTTTAGTGTAAGTACAGTTTCAATGTCAAAAACTGTTCAATTTCAAATAATTCCTTTTAGCATATGCACGCAGTTTAAATGTAAGTAAACAGTTTAATTGTCAAAAACACTTCTATTTCAAGCTATTCAGTTTAATCAAACAATTCAGTTTAGCTTAAGTATGCCGTTAGTTCTATTTAACCCATAGATAGGGTTCTACCAGCTGCTACCACGCCGGGCCAGAGTGGACCTGGGATTAACGGCAATGAAGGGGTGCTCCGTATTCCCCAAGGCCCCAGCATTACTGGGACCTCACCATTAGACTGTTTGGTGTCATATCCAGGTCATTCGTGGGCGGTGGGGTCTTACCCCTCTGCAGAGGTGCAGTCAGTGTATTCTATAGCCCCAGCCAACTGGACAATACACAGAGTTAAATGTCAAAAAGTTTTATTTCAGATAATTCAGTTCAGCATAAGTACACAGTTTAAACGTCAAAACATTTCTACATCGACCAATTCAGTTTAACATTAGTACGCAGTTTCAATGTCAAAACAGTTCTATTTTAAACAATTCAGTTTAGCATAAATACGCAGTTTAAATGCAAAAATCAGTATAGTAAAAGAAGCACGGTTTAGTTCTATTTAACCCATAGATAGGACCCTTATCAGGTGCTACCACTCCAGGCTAGAGTGGACCTGGGAGCGATGGCAATGAAGGGGTACTCCACATTCTCCTAAGCTCCAGCATTGCTGGAACCTCACCATCAGATCGTTTAGTGTCATATCCAGGACACTCGTTGGGGAGGTCTTACCCCTCTGCAGAGATGCAGTCGGTGTATTCTACGGCCCCAGCTGACTGGGTAATATCTAATACAAATAATTTGCATACTGTTGTATGGTTTCAAGTATTCCTATCTAATATAAATTATTTTCACACCATTATCATATGGTTTCAACTAACTGTTCATATTTTATAATTATAATCGATTCTTTGCGCAGTTGTATGGTTTCAAGTATTCCTATCCAATACTAAGGATTTTCGAAACACAACTTTTAGATCCATTAACAAGTACTAACACTTCCTATCAGAGTCGACCTGGGAGTAATTACAATGAAATTGTACTCTACACTCCAAAAATCTCCAGATCTAGAGCCTCACCTCTAGATGCAGTTTAGTTTCATACCAAGAGCACACACACACACACACACACACACACACACACACACACACATATATATATATATATATGTGTGTGTGTGTGTGTGTGTGTTCTTGGTATGAAACTAAACTGCATATATATATATATATATATATATATATATATATATATATATATATCATTTAAGTCACCGAATAGACACAAAAAGAATAATCCAAATGTATCATTTACAAGAAAATTAATTGATAAAATCAATTATGAATTTATTTCACAGCTATCAACTGGTTCATCAGATGGGGTTTTAACTGAAATAAGCATCTTTTGAACCGTTAATATCATGGAAGACTTCCTATCTATCGATCAATGCATATACTCACCTCACACAAACATACGCTCACTCATGCACATATATATATACACATAAACATACATGTAAAATGTATTCCTCGATGTTAACGCGTTGAAAGAAACATATTTCCGTTTAGATCTCTTCTAATGAACCATTTGATATTTGGTGAAATAAATTTATTATGGCGTATTTTCTTGTTATATATATATATATATATATCATAATAAAACATTTAAAAATGGATCATATATACATTTCGTTGAACATAATAGACATTTTCTGTCTACATATTTTCTTCTTGATCTTTTCATATTGCCGTATTGATTTTATAGTATTCGGCGGGAATTGATTGATATATTTTCCATAATTATTTATTTTCCAAGTACTTTCTGTCCGACTTTGGGCCATCATCAGGGGAGGATGTATTACAAAAATGATGTAAGTTTTGTATGTATATTTCTACTTTGTAAGAAGAGCATCTGGGCCGTTGCAGTGTGTAGCGTTTACTTTTAAAATTGTTCTATAATTTGTGTCGGTAGCTAAAGACATATATATATATATATATATATATATATGTTCCATTTTTAAACTATGAGTCCATGAAATCATTTTTATATCATAGGGTTATCAATTGTTATTTGGGGTCAATTATTCCAACTCAATACAAATAATTTATACACTATTATATAGCTTCATCCCACTCAGAGATCAGCGTGGACCTGGGAGTAATTGCCATGAATGTATACTTCACATTCCCCAGAGCTCTAGAACTGGATCATCACCATTTGAGTCAAACTCATAACAGTATCACCTCTTTAACTTAGAGTGTAGTGGCTAACGTGCTGGACTGAAACATCGGTGTAACCGAGATCGAACGGTAGTCGCACTGCTACGCTCACTTTCGGACTAATATCCTCAGGAAAGGCATGAACCTTCTTATCCCCACTAGATATGAGTTAAATAGTATCATTGCTGTTCTTCTTCAATGATGGCTTTGGATTTAAATAACCCACAAAGGTTGATATGCGATTAAACAAAGAAATTAACCAAGCAGCAATTATATGGTTTCAAGTAAGTATACTTACTTGATACTATTTACCCAACCCCTCCTCTCGGGCAGGATATGACACAAGGTCAATTTTTAAGCGGAGTTTAACAGGTTTGAATTCAGAGTTTTCCTTCTCCTAGACTAGTTGCCTAACCAAGGCTGAAGAACCTAGTCTGTCCTACTATTTACCCATAGCTGGAGGGAGAATACTTGATAAGGATTATATATTTGCACGTGATTATATTGTTCAAAACACTCCAATCCAATACTAAGGATTTTCAAAGAGATCGATTTGGTTTGGTTGAATTAGGTTGGTTTTTATGGCATATCAACCATTGTAGGTTATTTAAAGCCAAATTCATTTTTATACATATAAATAGTTCTATTTCAAGCAATTCATTTTAGTATAAGTACACATTTGTTTTTGTTTAAACACAGTTAAATGTAAAAACAGTTAATTTCAAACAATTCAATTTCGCGTGATTGTACAGTTTAATTCTATTTGACCCATAGATAGGACCCTATCAAGTACTACCACTCCAGGCCAGAGAGGACCTGGGAAAGATAGCAATGAAGGGGGACTCCGCCTCCCCCAAAGCTCCTGCAGTTCTGAAGCCTCACCATCAAATTGTTTTGTGTCATAACAGGACACTCATTAGGGGAGTCTTACACCTCTGCAGAGATGCAATTAGTGTATTCTGCAGCCCAATATGACAGGAGCAAGATCAATGGGATCCCTATAGGTACCACTAATTCAGGTTAGAATGTCTATGAAGGTTTACCCAACACTCCAATTGCCCAATCGGCTGGGGCTATAGAATACACCGACTGCTTCTCTACAGAGAGGTAAGATCCTCCACCAATGAGTGTCCTTGATATGACACTAAACAATCTGATGGTTTCAATCTGATGGTTTCAGTAATGCTGGAGCTTTGGGGAATACAGAGCACTCCTTCATTGCCATTGCTCCCAAGTCCACTCTGGCCCGAAATAGTAGCACCTGATAGGGCCCTATGTATGGGTTAAATAGAACTGTGTATTCATGTTAAACTGAATTGTTTGAATGAGAACTGTTTGACTAAACTGAATAGCTTGAAGTAGAGATGTTTTTGACAATTAAACTGTGTACTTACATTTAAACTGCGAAGTTATGCTAAACTGAATTGTTTGAAATGAAACTGTTTTGACATTGAAACTCTACTTACACTAAACTGAATTGATTAATATAGAACTGTTTTGACATTTAACTGTGGCGTAAACAAAATCTGTACTTATACTAAACTGAATTAGAAGTATTTGACTAAACTGAATAGCTTGAAATAGAAATGTTTTTGACTGTGTATTCATGATAAACTGATTTGTATGAAATAGAACCATTTGCATAAAAATGGATTTGGCGTTATTCGCACACTGTTTAAATGGCCCGGGAGACCTGGGTTCAATCCTAGGTCGAGTCACACTAAAGACTTAAAAAATAGTACTTGATGCCTCTTTGCTTAACACTCAGTATTATAAGGTACGGACAAGGGTAGTGGAGCAATCCAGCGAAAGGAGCAGCGCCCTCCCCAACACCTTGGTGTCGTAGCTATTGAAAAGGGGGCATCGGGTCACCTTCGACTACCATCGCCAACTTTACTTATTAGAAAAATATATTTTGTCAGAATCAATTATTATATCTAATCCCGTGGTTCGCAAAAACCTTAACTTTATACACTATGCCGTAAATCAGTATTAGTAAATGACGATGGATATATTACTAAACAATCTGAAAATCTGGGGAGGCAGAATAATAAAATATTACAAGGAGAGAAATACTATAAGACGATCTAATATAATCAGTTTTTCTTTTTTTGATAATTTCATAATTTACTTGAAATATACGTATATTTGTCCAAGAATAAAAGAATCAATAATAAATGCTTTTAGTTCTATAATAAATTTTAGTTCTATAATAGCTTTCATTTAATTTTTTTTTTTTTTTTTACTCCTACGATTGATACCGAATTTGGAAAAATGATTCCGTAAAATGTCCCATTCCAGGGAAACAGCGTCATCTACATGGTATCAAGTATACTATTTTCAAATATCTATTTGACCCACAGATGGGACAATGACAGGTACTACCACTCCGTGTCAAAGTGGGCTTGGGAGTAATTGCATTCAAAGAGTACTCTACACAGCTCAGATCTCCAGAACTGGAGCCTCACCACAGAGTGCACTTAAGTGACATTCCCGAGGATGCATTATGCGTATACATGTCTTCATCGACAAGGTGGCTATTTCTTTATTTGGTTTGGTTTCTTTGTTTAATGGCATATCAACTTTTTGGGGTTATTTAATGCCAAACCATCTTTGTAGAAGAATAGTAGCGGTATTTTTAACCAATTGCAAGAGGGCTGACGGAGTTCAAAGGTTATTCGACTGGAGTTCGAACTCGCTTACTACGATGTCCCTATGCAGTACGTTAACCACTACGCCATTAGGATTCCCTCCCACCTGCTAGTTATTCTCATCAATTTTAACTGGTGGTCTTTCATTGCTGTCTGACACCAAGTCTCCTCAAGTCTCCAGGGTGGGTAACGTCCGTGGTATAATGGCTAATATAAAGAGATAATGCGAGAAAGAAAGAATGAAAGAAAGAAAGAATAGTGAATGAATGAGAGAAAAAAGAAAAAAAGAAAAGACAGGATAATTGTAAGAAAGAAAGAAAGAAAGAAAGAAAGAAAGAAAGAAAGAAAGAATAGTGGATTTAATGAGAGAAAAAAGAAAAGAAAGAAAGAAAGAAAGAAAGAAAGAAAGAAAGAAAGAAAGAAAGAAAGAAAGAAAGAAAGAATAGTGGATTAATGCGAGAAAAAAAGACAGGATAATTGTGAGAAGAAAGAAAGAAAGAAAGAAAGAAAGAAAGAAAGAAAGAAAGAATAGTGGATAAATGGGAGCAAAAAGAAAAAAAAAGAAAAGACAGGATAATTGTAAGAAAGAAAGAAAGAAAGAAAGAAAGAAAGAAAGAAAGAAAGAATAGCGGATGAATGCGAGAAAAAAGATAGGATAATTGTGAGAAGAAAGAAAGAAAGAAAGAAAGAAAGAAAGAAAGAAAAGAAAAGAAAAGAAAAAAGAAAGAAAATTCCTTGGTGAATGTGAAGAAGAAAGAAAGAAATAAAGAAAAAAATCTATTTCCATTTAGATCTAAAGATTTTGAATTTTTCTTTTTTCTTTATCCTTTCTTTGACGTTTATTTATTTTATCAAGGACGGGGGTAGTTGTTAAATTTAAAATAATAGCGAGAGAGATGGCAAAAAAAAATGAACGAAACTCAGGGTGGGGAGTTGATTCGGGCCAAAATAAGCGTAAAAATAATTAATGAGACTAAATAGTTTTGAAAGAAAAGGTCATGAGCTGCACAGATAACAAGATTCGAACGAAAAACAAAAAACGAAATAAAAGCGACCCCAACAACAAGAAAAAAACAAAAAAAGAAAACAGAACCATTAAATAAGGTACAAAAGAAAAGAGTCATCGTAGAAGACGTCAGAAAGAAGTAGAAACGAGTCGTCTGAGAAAGGGCGCCTCCGTCGTTTGCCAACGACAAGAGTAAAATGTTAAGAGTTGCTGACGGCCATCTTGATTTATGATTATAAAAAAAATGGAGGATGCAAGAAGATGCCGGGAAGTCGAAAAGAAAACGAAAGATTAAAAATATTGACGAGAAGGGTGAATGTGCACGTACGTGTGTGTGTGTGTGTTTAATGGTTTTTTAATAGTGACTTTTTTATTTGCTGATTCAAATATATTTCCATTTTTTTATTTGTTGGTTATTTTATTTTTCTTTCTTTTTTTAACGATTTCTTTTTTTGCCCCCCCCCCTTTTTTTTTTAGTTATACTTTTCGTTCTTCACCATTTCTTTCTTTTTTTAGCTTATGCTTTTATTATTTCGTTTTTTCTTTCTTTCTCTCTTTTTTTAATCTTTGTGACCTTTGCTTTTCCGTCATTTGTCCACGTCTTTTATTTTCCTTGTTGCCATAATCATGATAAGAAAGAAAGAACTGACAATTTGAATTGGAAAAGAAAGAAAGAAAGAAAGAACAGACAATTTGAATTGGAAAAGAAAGAAAGAAAGAAAGAAAGAAAGAAAGAAAGAAAGAAAGAACAGACAATTTGAATTGGAAAAGAAAGAAAGAAAGAAAGAAAGAAAGAAAGAACTGACAATTTGAATTGGAGAAGAAAGAAAGAAAGAAAGAAAGAAATAACAGACAATTGGAATTGGAAAAGAAAGAAAGAAAGAAAGAAAGAAAGAAAGAAAGAAAGAAAGAACAGACAATTTGAATTGGAAAAGAAAGAAAGAAAGAAAGAAAGAACTAACAATTTGAATTGGAGAAGAAAGAAAGAAAGAAAGAAAGAAAGAAAGAAAGAAAGAAAGAAAGAAAATATTGTATGGGAGAAAAAGGTTCAAGGAAAACAGCAAATGCCAAGTTTACACCGAAAATTCTTAATCACAATGTATATAATGATATTCGTTTTGATTTTGTAATGTTTCTTCTAATCTTGAGACTCCTGGGTTTTATTATTTGAAGGTGTGTGAGGGGGATTATAAAATCAAAACGAATATTATTAGGCATTATTCATTGCCAAACTTTACGTCATTAAATATTTGTAACAAAAACTAAAATTGCAACTGATCTTTCCGTTTGCATCATTTGATTCATTTGTAAATGATTGATATCCTAACTGTTTATATTTGGTTTGGTTAATGGCACATCAATTCCTGATGGGTTATTTAAAACCAAAATTTGATTCATTTGTAAATGATTATAATCCTAACTGTTTATATTTTGTTTGGTTAAAGGCACATCAACTCCTGGTGGGTTATTCAAAACCAAATTTTGATTTTTTTTTTTTTTGTTAATGTTTGATCGTAATCGTACCTATTTTCAATGTTCGATTGCTTCTTTTTCTTTTGTTTTTACTTTTTTTGTATTGCTTTGGTCTTTTTTGTTTTGTTTTGTTTTTTGTTTTTTTTTTTAATTGAGCTTATGTGCCAATAATCATCTGTTAGTACACAGTTATAAGATATCTAGTATTCCTATCAAACATCAATAATTTGTAAGCAATTATATAGTTTCAAGTATTCCTGTCTAATACGAATAATCTATGCACAATTACAGGAACTATTGCTCACACTTATATGGTCTCAAGTATTCTTGTCAAATACAAATAATTTGCCAACAAATTTATTTGACCCATAAATGGAAGTGTAAAAAGTACTATCATTCCTGATCAGCGTGGACCTGGGAGTAATTGCCATGAAGGTATACTTCACATTCCCCAGAGCTTTAGAACTCACCATTAGAGTGTAACACTGAACAGCATCACCTCTTTAACTTAGAGTGTAGTGGCTTACGTGCTGGACTGAAACATCGGTGTAACCGAGATCGAACGGTAGTCGCACTGCCACGCTCACTTTCGGACTAATATCATTGGGAAAGGCATGAACCCGCTTATCCCCACCAGATATGAGTTAAATAGTATCATTGCTGTTCTTCTTCAATGATGGCTTTGGCATTAAATAACCTACAAAGGTTGATATGCCATCCAACCAAGAAACGAAACCTACAGCTGTGGTCTGGGTGTGGGTGTATGTGTGTGCGTGTGGATGCGTGTTTTTAAGTTAAGTCAGGCCAGGAACGTAAAGCGTTGGTTATAGCGAAAATGGGTAATTATATATATATGTATATGAGGACCTACCTTGATTCATATAGGAATATATATAAATATAGGAATATATATATATTCCTTTTCATATGTATTAAATAACATGTGCGAATATATATATATATATATATATATATATATATATATATATATATATATATATATATATATATATATATATATATATATATATATATATATATATATATATATATATATATATATATATATATATATATATATATATATATATATATATATATATATATATATATATATATATATATATATATATATATATATATATATATATATATATATATATATATAAGGAGTGTAATTATTTCTTGGTTTCTACCTGTTTAGGCTTTTGGTTACAGAGGTCCAATATTATAAAGTCTATCGAGGGGGTGTAATGGTTTAATCGATGGACTGCGGAAACCATGAACGTGAGTTCGAACTCCAATCGCGCTATGACGTTCACTTTCGGACAAATATCCTCGAGAAAAGTATGAACACCCTTTTCCTTCCATCTATGGGTTAAATAGCACCTCTACTGTCCTTGTAAAAGGATGGATATGGTATTAAATAACCCGAGAAGTTTGATATGCCATTAAAAAAACTTAGTCAATAAATAATACTTTTCATCAGTTTTGGTTCCAAATAAAAAAAATTAAACTAGCATTTTTGGTTTAGAAGAAAATTAACATTTATAATAAAAATTGTAAGAGGTGTAATGGTTAATGGTTATCGTCGTACGAAATGGACACGGCGACACGAGTTCAAATCCTGGACGAGACTGATTGCATTTCACATAGCACTAATACCCTTGAGAAAGGTATGAATCCAATAGTTCTCCTTCCAGAGAATAGTAGGGCAGTCTGGGTTCTTCAGCTTTGGTGAGGCAACTAATCTAGGAGAAGGAAAACTCTGAATTCAAACCTGTAAACTCCGCTTAAAAATTGACCTTGTGTCATATCCTGCCTGAGCGGAGGAGTTGGTAAATCTGATAATAAAAATTGTAGAGATATACCAATACCAAGTGGGTAGAGTGTTCGCTAATGTTCCAGGAGACTGGGGTTCAATCTCAAGTCGAGTCATACTAAAGACTCAAGAAATACTACTTGATTCCGCCTTGATCAATACTCAGCATTATAAGGTACAGATCAAGGGTAAGTGAAAGATTCCAGGAAAAGGAGTAGCAACCTTCCCTACACCTCGGTGTTGTAGGTATTTAAAAGGGAGCCCTGGGGTCACCATCTGTTTTACTAATGATCCGGAAGACCAGGTCGAGTCATACCAAAAGCTCAAAAAATGCTGCTTGATGTCTCCTCAGTATAATAAGGTACGGATCAAGGGTAAAGTCGAGTAATTAAGGGAAAAGAGTAGTGCCCTTCCTCACACTTCGCTGCAGTAACTAATAAAAAAGGAGCCTTTGCGTCGCCCTTGACTACGGTCGCCAACTTTCCTTTTTACTTATCTGTGGGTGTTAACCTTTAGAGAGGGTGAATTTTTTTATATCACATTTATACTGGAGTGAGTCAAAAGTTTTGCAATATGTTGCTTTGTGTTAGTTTGCAGCGCGTGTATTATGGGACCAATTAGTTGTAGACACTCGCTGTGGTTGTTAGTATTGTGGTAGCAGGCGCGCTGACACATTGTGCAATATAATCTAATCTGGGAACTTTACAAGAACGAACTGGGCAGTGACAACGTTGGACGAAATGTGAAAACGCAGTTGATTACCATACAGTAAGCTGATGGTTGAAATGTTCCTCGGGTTGCAAGAACCTGGATGATCAAGCAAGGTCAGCTCGGCCTAAAAGCATTGATTCCGAGGCCGTGCACTAAGCCATTGAGGTAAATCCAGCCAGTAGCACTCGGAGAGTATCAGGTGAGCACAGTATCTCATAGTCCGGTGAGGTTTGTCATCTTCAAGACCTCGGCAAAAGTTGAATTGTGCCACACGCCACCAAAATATTGCAAAACTTTTAACTCACCTCAGTATTATATGTTTTATGAACAACTCGTATAAAGATATGTCCAGCATTTCGAAGTAGATCTTTGGCCAAGTTGACTGGGGTTGTATAATACGCTCACTGTATCTCTGCAGAGGGTTAGGATCCACTTCAATGAGTGTCCTGGATATAATAATATCCAAAATTCAAAACTTCGAAAAATTCTTGTTGAAAACATTATCATAATAGCATATAAAATTAATAAGCTACGACTAGAAATCTGAGAAACTTTACATGAAAAACAAAAAAGCCTAAAATTAATAGAATTAATTTGTAAATAGCGACAATGTTTTGAAATGCCTTTAGATTTTTTTTTTTTTTTGCATGAATTATTATTGAAATAAAAAGATAGAAAATTTTTTAAATATTCTATTTCTCTTGATAAAATATTCTATATCCGTTGATAGCTTGGTTTCTTTGTTTAATGGCATATCAACCTTTGTTGGTTATTTAATGCCAAAGCCCTCCTTCTAGAAGAACAGTAGTGGTTCTATTTAACCCATAACTGGGAGGATAAGGGGGTTCATACCTTCCCCAAGGGTATTTGTCCGAAAATGAGCGTAATAGCGCGACTGGGATTCGAACTCGCTTACTACGAATCTATTGAAAGAGTTTTGTTTTAAAATATGTTTCAAGTTATTAAATTTCAGTTTTATCCAACAATACGTTCATGTAATGTTTTTGCAATTTAAAAAGACTTTTAAGAAACTTTTTAAAAAGCACACTCTTTACATTTACAAAACCCCTGATGATGGCCTATGAAAGGTCAGAAAGTGCTCGAGACAATTTCAGTAAATTCATTAACCAACTCCAACAAAACCCAAACATTTGTCAGGCAACTTGAAAGGATCCTAATAAGATTATATAGACAAATGTCTTTATTATTTAATCAAGCATGCTTAAATGAAGGGCTGCTGCCCAACACCCCCATATATATATATATTCAAACTTATAAATTTTCTAACAAATTTGACATATTTGTTTAACCATTTCATTACCAAGTCTTTTTCTGAGTTTTGGATATACAAAATTATGCTTTGAGTATCATATTTTAAAGTTTAGAATAAAACTGAAATTCGACTGAGATATCGGGGAGAAAGAGTTAATGAATTCTACACATAATATCATAGTTTACATCATCATCATCATCATGTCGTGCCGCTAGCACGGATATCCCAGACCATCTCTCGCCACTTCTCCCTATCATTCATCGCCTCTGGCAGATCTTCAGGGCTACATCCCGTATCCCCACATAGCTGCTGTATGTATGTTCGAGCTGGTCGTCCTGCTTTTGCTCGGCCATATGTGGGGGTCCATAGGAGTACATCACTTATGAGTTCGTCCTTGCTTCTCCAGCTGTGTCCTGCATATCTGGTTCGTCTAACTTGGATAGATTTCGTGATGGGAGGCAGGTGGCCGTATAGTTGGTGCCTTGCTGGGTGTTGCTGCCAGGACTTGTTCAATATTGCTTGCAACATTCTTGTGTAATTGTCGTCTAGCTTCTTCAGCCGTTTAGTTAGCGTCCAAGTAGTGCATCCATATAGCAGTATCGATGCGACCGCTGCCTGGAAGAAACTGCGTTTCATTTTATCGGTCAGGTCTGGTTTCCATATGATCGATAGCCTATCGATAGCTATCCATGCCTTCGTAAGCCGTGTGTCGATGTCTTTTTCGGTTGATGAGACGCTGCTTCCTAGGTAGGTGAATTTGTCTACGAGTTTCAGAGGGGTTCCGTCTAGTGTGGAGATGTCGCCTGTTTGATTATAGCACATATTCCGTTTTATGTGCATTGACATGAAGGCCAATGCCTGCGGCGGCTCGTTCCAAACTAGGCAGTAGTGTTTCGGCTTGGTTGGGTGTATTTGCAAGTATCGCTATGTCATCGGCGTAGTCGGCGTCGGTAATTGTTTTTGCGGGGTACCTTCTGTATTTTTCTTTTTCATCTCGAAGCCGTTTTCTCTGATTTTATTAATCGAAGTTCTAAGCACGTAGTCTAGACAGATGATAAAGAGGTATGGGGCTAGCGTGTCCCCATGTAGTACTCCTGCTACAATGTCGAAAAGAGCTAGAATTAAAAAGAAATTTCAAATAATTGCCAATAACTAAAAACAGAAAAAATTAACGCAAGACTTCACTTGAACTATCAGTGGCATGAGTAGTAAAAATGGATCTAAATATTGGGAACACCTCAAAACATTAATCGCTTGACAACATTTATTAACTTGTAAATCCTCACAAATACGTTTTGGTGTTTAATTTTGTAAAGAGTCATCATTATTCCATTACACTCAACGAGTCGCTTTTGTTGTTATGTGTGATGTCATACTGTGAAATTCGCAAAAAAAATTAAAGAGAGTGTAGTGGCTAACGTGTAAGCCGTAGTGACCGAGTTCGAACTCCAGTCACTCTATTACATTCACTTTCGGACTAATACCCCTTTGAAAAGGCATGAACCCTATCCCCACTAGCAAATGGGTAAATAGTATCACTGCTGTTTTTTTTTCTTCAAGGATGACATAAGCATTAAATAACCCACAAAGATTGATATGCCATTAAACAAATAAACCAAACCAAACCAAATAATTTTGGATGTATTTTTTTGGTTTGGTTTGGTTTGGTTTGTTTTTATGGCGTATCAACCATTGTAGGTTATTTAATGACAAATCCATTTTATTCATAAAACAGTTCTATTTCAAACAATTCAGTTTTAAATAAGTACACAGTTTAGATGTCAAAAACTTCTATTTCAAACAATTCAGTTTAGCATAAATACACTATTTAGTTCTATTTAACCCATAGATAGTACCCTGGCAGAGAGTGGACCTGGGAGTAATGACAATAAAGGAGTACACAGCATTCTCCAAAGCTCCAGCATTACTGGAGCCTTACCATCAAATTGTTTAGTGTCATATCCAGAACACTCGATGGTGGGATCTTACCTTACTGTAGAAATGCAGTCGTTGTATTCTACAACCCCTAACCGACTGGGCCAGGATGCATTTTTACTATAAAATAATTACCAAAAGTTTTCTAAAGATGGGATCTTTAACATTTCTTGGGTCATTCTGTTTGAAACCATTAGAGAGAATAAAAGTTTAGACGTATTTATTTTATAAATCTTATTCCTGATACAACATTATACATTTTTTTTAAATATAGTTGTTTGATGAATTTTTTGTTTAGTTTTTGGAGATTTTTTTGGTTGTTTTTTTTTTTCTTTTTTGCGTTTGCACATAAGAGATGACGTGTATGTATTTACACCTCAGACGAGAAGAATTCAGATTCTGTTTAAAAAGAAACGAGGAAATAAAAAAAACACGAAATAAATCGGGTAATGGGGAGAAAAATACTAAAATGTGAAATAAGATCGCGTTAAAAGACAAAATAATTCAAAATGGCGGAGGAACATCAAAGCTAGAGAGATTAATGCCGAAAGGGGAGATAATTTAAACGTATGGAGTTGAATAATACGCCAAAAGATATATGTAATTAAAGAGAATAATTTCAGTGAAGAATAACTTGACGACGTCTTAAAAAATGAAGAATTATTAAAGGAAAAAAGATAAGAAAAAGAAAGAAGGAAATGATGAGCAGGATTTATAAAGGAAGAAAGGAAACCATTACGACGAGAAGGAAAAATGAGATTTAAACAAAATGGAGAAGAAAGAAAGAAAGAAAGAAAGAAAGAAAGAAAGAAAGAAAATTGAACTATTAGAAAGAAAGAAAGAAAGAAAGAAAGAAACGAAACGAAACGAAATGAAAAAAGAAAAAAAGAAAGAAAATCAAATTATTCAAAAATAAAGTTAAGCAAGTTAACTGCTCTGGGAGAAGGAAATCTTCGAATTCAGAACCCGCTGTATAGGACTACAATTAAACTTACAGCTGGTACCATCTAACCCATTACAACCTGTCATATGGTAATGGAAGAAGAGATGTGCACCCCCAACTAACCCTTTTATTACCCTGAGAAATAACATAAAAGGGAATTACTCGTCATGACAACCCGACAACATCAAAGAAGCTTCATGAAATATGAAGATGAAGATTCACATGCATTGCTAATTATCATGGAAATGCATTGAAAATCAATCAGAAAAGCATTGTCAGAGGTCAGGAATTAATACAAGTATTACCGACAGAATGTCTATTATATAAAGACGGCAAATTCATTGAAACGGACTTTGGTGTAATGGTTAAAGCGATGGAGTGCGGAATCTTAGTAAGCGAGTTCAAGCTCCAGTCGTGCCATTAGGTTCATGCAAATACCCTATGGAAAGGTGTGAAGCCCCTTATCCTCCCAGCTATGGGTTAAATAGTACCACTACTGTTCTCCTATGAGAACAGCTTTGGCATTAAATAACCTACAGGGGTTGATATGCCATTAAGCAAAGAAACCAAACCAACTAATTGTTTTATTTGCTCAGAATTAAATGGTTTCAAGTATTTCAATTCAACATTAGTAATTTTATTTATCAAGTATTCTTATCTAACTTAATCCTATTTACCCAACCACTCCGCTCGGGTAGGATATGACACAAGGTCAATTTTTAAGCGGAGTTTAACCAGTTTGAATTCAGAGTTTTCCTTCTCCTAGACTAGTTGCCTTACCAAGGCTGAAGAACCTAGTCTGCCCTACTATTTACCCATAGCTAGAGGGAGAATAATTGGATTCATACCTTTCCCAAAGGTATTAGTACGATGTGAAATGCAACAAGTTTCGTCCAGGATTTGAACTCATGTCGCCGTGTCCATTTCGTACGACGATAACCATTACACCACGGGCACCTCCTTATCTAACTTAATACTAATCATATGTTTTCACACAGTTAAATGATTTCAAGTATTTTTGTCTAACATTCGTATAATTGAAAGAAAGCAAAAAGAAGAATAAGTACCTCGACTTTACGAGGTAATTGAAAACTTTGGAACAGGAAAGTGACGGTTATACCAATTGTAATTGGTGCACTTGGTACATTCACGAAAAGATTGGTACAAGAAGTGAAGGACTTAGCAATAGCAGGACGAATGGAGATTATCCAAACTACAGCATTGTTGAGATCGGCCAGAATACTGTGAAGAGGCCTGGATACTTTAGGAGACTTGCTGTCACTCAAACTCCTGTGAAAGACTATCAGCTAAAGATGATGTGAAAAACTCTCAAGGAGCAAAATAATAATAATAATAATAATAATAATAATAATAATATAGTAAAAGATTTAATAGTTCTATTTGGCCCTTACAAGTACCACCAATCCGGGTCTGAGTGAACCCGAGAGTAATGGAAATGAAGAGATAGCGCACATCCCCTAAACTCCAAGACTGATATGATGTAGTTTAATGTCATACCCAGGGCACTAAATGCTTTCAAGTATTCCAATCAAACACTAATAATTCTATTCAACATTATTCATTCAGCTGCACTCAGTTGAATTGTTTCAAACATTGCTATATAATTCTAATATTTTAATCGAATAAGCATTTCTTTGCGCACAGTTAACTGCTTTCAAATAAGATAAATGATCAAATAGTTTTATTTGATCAATATATGGGACCCTAACAAGAACAAACACTTTGGGTCAGAGTGGACCTGGGAGTAATGGCAATGAAAGGCTTCTCTCCCCGAAGCTCCATGACTAGAGTCTAACCATCAAATGTTTTATTATCACATCCAGGGCACTTATTAGGGGGAGGGTCTTACCCATCTGCAGAGATGCAGTCAGCGTATTCTACAGTCCCAGACAACGGAATACATTGAAAATCAGAAAGGAATTGTCAATGGTCAGAAATTCATATAACAATCGCAGGCATTATACTGATCTTATATACACCTTGGTGTAGTAGCTATCGAAAAGGGAGCCTTCGGGTCACCCTCGACTATGGTCGCTAACTTTACTTTACTTATATGTAACGATACCACTGAGAAGAAAACCGAGAAAGTACTTCTATCGGAAATGAATGAAAATAAACAAGAACCTGTATACGAGGTGCATACGAAAAGTTTCCAGTCTTTTTTCGTATGGAAATTTAAAACTGTCGTAGACTTTTGTACATTCAGTATGTTATTGCTATACATCTTATGAGACGACTGACCAATTTCTATGGTTTCAGGTCCGAATGAACAGCTACAGCAGCAATTGGAATACACCCTACTAAAGCCTGATTGTCACAGCTGGTGAATTTCAAAAATCCAATCTGGACGTGAGGACATTTTAGAAGAACGATATGCAATAAAATTGTGTTTTAAACTTGGAAAAAATGCCACAGAAACGTAGAGAATGCCTCAGACTGCGTTTCGACCATCTTGCATGAATCGAGCATCAGTTTTTGAGTGGCATAAGAGATTCAAGGATGGCAGGGAGTTTGTGAGGGATGATGAGAGGTGTGGGAGGAGTATGGAAGTCAATACACCAGAGTTGATTGGCCAAAGGCTTGGGGTAGGGTCACTATGTTGAGGTTTTAAGGGAGTCCAGGAAGAGATTCTTTCGGAAGAGGCCAGAACTCTTCAAATTGGGTCAGTGGCATTTCCACCAGGATAAAGCACCAGTCAACAACTTCATCGTTGTCACAGACAATTTGACCAAGATGGGCATCAAGACAGTTCCCCACCCTCCCTATAGTCCAGACGTTGGTCCCTGTGACTTTTGGTTATTCCCTAAGCTTACAGGCTGTTGTTATGAGACAATTGAGGATATGAAAGAGGCTGTGACGAAGGTCATTGACACGCTCACACAAGAGGACTTTCGTGGGGGCTTCCAGAAGTTGTTGGAACAGTACAACAAGTGCATTGCAGCTGGGGGACATTACTTCGAAGGGGACTAGAGTTTCATGTGTGTACTATCAATAAAAGTGCCCATACGAAAAAAGTCTGAAAACTTATCGTATGCACCTCGCATATCTCAGTACGTGTCGTAAAATATAGAAAATAACTAAAACTGAAGATGATAAAAACTGGAATTACTCGGGAATTTAAAGAATGGACAGGAGAATATTCATAATCTTGAGAATGACAGATTGAGAAATCATCAGCTGTGGGTGTTGTCTAGAGGACCTGTAAAGAGAAGTGGGTGGGATGAACGGGTGGCGAGAGAGAAATAAGGAATGATGATAATGATGATTCTGTTTGATTCATTGATTGCACTCAAATAGGTAATCCGACTTCAGGATTAGAGTGGACCTGGGAGTATTGACATTTCCCAGGGCTCTAGAACAGGAGCCTTACCAAAAAAATATACAATATAATTCAATATTGAGAAAAACAATTATTGAATTCATCACCAAGAATTAGTGGGGATTGTGGAATACACCGACTGTCCCGCTGCAGAGGCGTAAAACACCTCCAACAAGTTTCCTGTGGCCCAGTCGACTGGGGCAGTAGAATACACCGACTGTATCTCTGCTGAGAAGTAACACCTCTCCCCAAACGAGTGTCCTGGATATGACACTAAACAATCTGATGGTGAGACTCCAGTAATGCCGGAGTACCTCTTCATTGTCATTGCCCCCAGGTCCACTCTGGCCGGAATGGTGGCACCTGATAGAGCCCTATCTATGAGTTAAATAGAAGTAAACTGTCTATTTATGCTAAACTGAATAGTTTGAATTGGAACGGAATAGCTTGAAATAGAAGTGTTTTTGACAATTATACTGTATACTTATGCTAAATTGAACTGCTTGAAATAGAAATGTTTTGACATCGAAACTGTGTATTTATGTCAAACTGAATTGTTTAAAATAGAACTGTTTTGACATTTAACTGTGAGTGGGAACAAAATCTATACTTATACTTAACTGAATTGTTTGAATAAGAATTTATTGAATTAGAATTGTTTGACTGAACTGAATAGGTTGAAATAGAAATGTTTTTGACAAACTGTGTACTCATGCTAAACTGAATTGTTTCAAATAGAAGGGAATATTTGTATGAAAATTGATTTGGCGTTAAATAACCTACAAAGGTTGATATGCCATAAAAACCCAACCAACGAGAATTAACTTTTATGACTGCCTAAATTCTTTTAGTGCTGAAAAAAGGACCCTTCTTTTTTTGAGAGAGAGCGTCTTACCCCATCCCTGGGGGAGGTACAGTCAGTATATTCAAGGCCCTGCCAATATGGAGGGATTGATTGCAAGTCTCGGATTTTTATGCCAAGCCCGCAAGTACGAAGCACTTAGTGAGGATTGAACTCACTTCTCCTTGGAAATTGATAAACAAACTAGTGCGTGAACCATTACACTAACGATTGCTGGACCTTGTTGCTTAAGTCCACCTGACGATCGTTCTAAAAAGCAAATTTTTACCCATTACTCCATCCAAACAGTTCGGCACTACACAACGCTACGAGACAAACACTTTCTTCATTATATTAACGTTTAATTCGATCGAAAAATCAGACAAGATGCAAAGCTTGGTCGTGATCTCACATCAAGGGAATTCCGGTGAAATTGAACGTGAAGATAGGGTGAACTGCAAATGGCCACTTCTGCTAGACATAAAGAGTGCAGTGGAAGATAATGAAGTCGAAGAGAGAACAACAAACACAGTAGATAAACGCCATTTTAATTAACTAGCACGGAGGGAGGAGTGAACAGTCGATAACACAGCCATGCGCACCCCTAACGCAACACCGGCAAAGTCTTTTGGGCACTAATCTCTGAAAAGCACCTTGCGACTTTTAAACTGGTGATTAAACCGGGTGGGGTTGAAATGATCGTAGGCGCAAAGATGAGGCGGGGGGTCTCAGTTCGACTCCAGGTCTGCCTGCCTTCTTGGCTGGTGTGAATTCCTTCATATATCATTATACCGCTGAAATATGTTTGCGAAGATAAAAGTTCCTGCCAGCGAACTAGGATTTAAAAAAAACTTGTCTCTCAGACGGTAATGAGTTCGATCCTATATAGTAACATTTTGTATGATGATATCCTTAGTCAATTTTATTCATGGTAGAAAAAAGTGTGCCAATAGCATTCGATTAACGAGTTGGTTGGGTAAACTGCGAGGTTTATATTTGAAAAGGATTTCTAAATATAAATATATTACCTTATAACGTTCAGTTTTAGCCGCGAATTACGTGGTGCATTCAATAAGTTTCAAGACTATTTTTGTACAGGAATTTAAATTTGTCGTAGACTCTTGAAAATTCAGTATGTAATTGCTATACATCTTAAGAGATGACTGACCAATTTTTATAATTTAACGTTCAAATGAACAGCTACAGCAGCGATTGGAATACACCCTACTAAAGCCTGATTGTCACAGCTGGTGAATTTCAAAAATCCAATCTGGACGTGAGGACACTTTAGAAGAACGATATGCAATAAAATTGTGTTTTAAACTTGGAAAAAATGCCACAGAAACGTAGAGAATGCCTCAGACTGCGTTTCGACCATCTTGCATGAATCAAGCATCGGTTTTTGAGTGGCATAAGAGACTCAAGGAAGGCAGGGAGTCAGTGAGGGATGATGAGAGGTGTGGCAGGAATAAGGAGGTCAATACACCAGAGTTGATTGGCCAATGGCTTAGGGTTAGAGTTACTATGTTGAGGTTTTAAGGGAGCCCAAGGAGAGATTCCTTGGCAAGAGGCCAGCACTCTTCAAATCTGGTCCGTGGCATTTCGACCAGGACAATGCACCAGTATACAAATCCATCGTTGTCACAGACTATTTGACCAAGATGGGCATCAAGACAGTTCCCCACCCTCCCTATAGTCCAGACGTTGGTCCCTGTGACTTTTGGTTATTCCCTAAGCTTACAGGCTGTCTTTATGAGACAATTGAGGAGATGAAAGAGGCTGTGACGAAGGTCATTGACACACTCACACAAGAGGACTTCCAAGGGGCCTTGCAGAAATTGTTGGAACGGTACAAAAATTGCATTGCAGCCGGAGGAGATTACTTCGAAGGGTACTAGAGTTTCATGTGTGTACTATCAATAAAAGTGCCCATACGAAAAAAAAGTCTGGAAACGTATTTGATGATCCTCTTATATCATATATTTGGGCTTGAAATTTTAATCAAGAGCCGAACTGAGAAAACTAGAAGCAGAACGAAAAGGAAATCATTAGGGAGCTCGGAATCCCCTCTAGGGACAAGTGAACCAACTAGACAGTAGAAGAAGATAAAAGAACACCAGAAATGAAGAAGTCTCAAAAGCAAGGCATAATTAGGCCTTTTTACTTTTAATAAAACGTCACAAATCAGTTTCTCAAACCACAAAATGTCATTTACACTTCAGAATATTCCATCACATAGCATAACGCAATTTGAAGGTGGGTATCATACAATAACTGATGTTTATACAACAGCATTGCTTCTAACAAATCCTTCATCAGATGATGACTCTGGGTTCAGGCATGGTTTCGGGGCCGAAGCATCATTACCACTGACCCAGAGCGCCCCAGCAGTATCTCACGACACTACCAGACTTTATCAGATTGCTGTCGCTCTGTGGGATTGCCAGATCCACGCTGATGCAGTTAGAGCCTTATCTTGGATCTTTTCCATGTATTTTCTCTTGTCCGATGGAGGAAGTCCAAGATTAATTAAGAAAACGGAGGTTGAGTTGGCAATAAAACCTCTGCATCCGACTTCGATAGGAAATACATTCGTTATCCAGCCATTTCTGACACATTGTTCTCGCAGATCTTCATATGAACATATCAACCAGTATTAATCCGTTTTTTCCCATAGCAAGATCTACGAGCCCCGACAAAGACTTCTAATTGAATCAAAATTTATCTATCATAATTATTTCTTAGACTAAAATAATTTTGATAAAACACTTTTCAAAAGAAAGATTAAAGTCGAAACGCGTTGGTAAATAAATAAACAAACCACCAAACATATTTTTCTTCTGTTTTACCTTTTCAACCTACATTCTCTCAGATTCAGTTAATTTCTTCCGACGTAATTATAACTACTCCTGGCAAAAAATTATGGGATTAACACACTTAGAGAATGTTCATTTAGCTTGTTTTAGTCGAGAGCGACCAGAAGGCTCCCTTTTCAATAGCTACTACACAGAGGTGTAGGGGAAGGGCGCTACTCCTTTCCCTGAATTGCTCCAGTTTGCCCTTGATACATACCTTATAGAGCTGAGTGTTAAGCAAGAAGGTATGAAGTACCATTTTTAAAGTCTTTGGTATGACGCGACCTGGTATTGAACCCAGGTATCCCGGACCTTTGGCGAACACTCTACTCACTAGCCTAATGAGCCGGATATATATATATATATATAGTTGGTGACCGTAGTAGCGGGGGACCAGGTGTAGGGGAAGGGCGCTACCCCTTTCCCTGAATTGCTCCACTTTACGCTTGATACGTACCTTATATTGCTGAGTGTTAAGCAAGGAGGTATGAAGTACCTTATTAAAAGTCTTTGGTACGACGCAACCTGGTAATGAACCCAGGTATGCCGGACAATTAGCGAACATTCTACCCATTAGACCAATGAGCCGATATTTTTTATGGTAAATAAGCTAATAAGAGAAAAAATATTTTTTGTTTCATAAAGTATTTTAAGCCAACAAGATTAGAATATCTAAATTAATAGTATAAATTTTCTCAGCCATACGGAAGAAAATATACGGAATAAGCCAACAAGATTAGAATATCTAAATTAATAGTATAACTTTTCTCAGCCATACAGCCGAAAATATACGGAATAAGCCAACAAGATTAGAATATCTAAATTAATAGTATAACTTTTCTAAGCCATACAGAAGAAAACATATTGAATAAGCCAACAAGATTAGAATATCTAAATTAATAGTATAACTTTTCTAAGCCATACAGAAGAAAATATACGGAATAAGCCAACAAGATTAGAATATCGAAATTAATGGTATAAATTATTTACGCAATACAGAAGAAAATATACGGAATAAGCCAACAAGATTAGAATATCTAAATTAATAGTATAACATTTCTCAGCCATACAGAAGAAAATATACGGGATAAGCCAACCAGATTAGAATATCTAAATTAAGTGTATAACTTTTCTTAGCCATACGGAAGAAAATATACGGAATAAGCCAACAAGATTAGAATATCTAAATTAATAGTATAACTTTTCTAAGCCATAAGAAGAAAATATACGGAATAAGCCAACAAGATTAGAATAGCTAAATTAATAGTATAACTTTTCTCAGCCATACAGAAGAAAATATACGGAATAAGCCAACAAGATTAGAATATCTAAATTAATAGTAGAACATTTCTAAGCCATACGGAAGAAAATATACGGAATAAGCCAACAAGATTAGAATATCTAAATTAATAGTTTAACTTTTCTAAGCCATACAGAAGAAAATATACGGAATAAGCCAACAAGATTAGAATATCTTAATTAATAGTATAACTTTTCTAAGCCATACAGAAGAAAATATACGGAATAAGCCAACAAGATTAGAATATCTAAATTAATAGTATAACTTTTTTAAGGCATACAGAAGAAAATATACGGAATAAGCCAACAAGATTAGAATATCTAAATTAATAGTATAACTTTTCTAAGCTATACAGAAGAAAATATACGGAATAAGCCAACAAGATTAGAATATCTAAATTAATAGTTTAACTTTTCGTAGCCATACAGCCGAAAATATACGGAATAAGCCAACAAGATTAGAATATCTAAATTAATAGTATAACTTTTCTAAGCCATACAGAAGAAAATATACGGAATAAGCCAACAAGATTAGAATATCTAAATTAATAGTATAAATTTTCTAAGCCATACAGAAGAAAATATACGGAATAGGCCAACAAGATTAGAATATCTAAATTAATAGTATAACTTTTCTAAGCCATACAGAAGAAAATATGCGGAATAAGCCAACAAGATTAGAATATCTAAATTAAGAGTATAACTTTTCTAAGCCATACAGAAGAAAATATACGGAATAGGCCAACAAGATTAGAATATCTAAATTAATAGTATAACTTTTCTAAGCCATACAGAAGAAAATATGCGGAATAAGCCAACAAGATTAGAATATCTAAATTAATAGTTTAACTTTTCGTAGCCATACAGAAGAAAATATACGGAATAAGCCAAGAAAATTAGAATATCTAAATTAATAGTATAACTTTTCGTAGCCATACAGAAGAAAATATACGGAATAAGCCAACAAGATTAGAATATCTAAATTAATAGTTTAACTTTTCGTAGCCATACAGAAGAAAATATACGGAATAAGCCAACAAGATTAGAATATCTAAATTAATAATTTAACTTTTCGTAGCCATACAGAAGAAAATATACGGAATAAGCCAACAAGATTAGAATATCTAAATTAATAGTATAACTTTTCTCAGCCATACAGAAGAAAATATACGGAATAAGCCAACAAGATTAGAATATCTAAATCAATAGTATAACTTTTCTAAGCCATACAGAAGAAAATATACGGAATAAGCCAACAAGATTAGAATATCTAAATTAATAGTATAACTTTTCTAAGCCATACAGAAGAAAATATACGGAATAAGCCAACAAGATTAGAATATCGAAATTAATGGTATAACTTTTCTAAGCCATACAGAAGAAAAAATACGGAATAAGCCAACAAGATTAGAATATCTAAATTAATAGTATAACTTTTCTAAGCCACACAGAAGAAAATATACGGAATAAGCCAACAAGATTAGAATATCTAAATTAATAGTATAACTTTTCTCAGCCACACAGAAGAAAATATACGGAATAAGCCAACAAGATTAGAATATCTAAATTAATAATTTAACTTTTCTAAACCACACAGAAGAAAATATACGGAATAAGCCAACAAGATTAGAATATCTAAATTAATAGTATAACTTTTCTAAGCCACACAGAAGAAAATATACGGAATAAGCCAACAAGATTAGAATATCTAAATTAATAGTATAACTTTTCTAAGCCATACAGAAGAAAATATGCGGAATAAGCCAACAAGATTAGAATATCTAAATTAATAGTTTAACTTTTCGTAGCCATACAGAAGAAAATATACGGAATAAGCCAAGAAAATTAGAATATCTAAATTAATAGTATAACTTTTCGTAGCCATACAGAAGAAAATATACGGAATAAGCCAACAAGATTAGAATATCTAAATTAATAGTTTAACTTTTCGTAGCCATACAGAAGAAAATATACGGAATAAGCCAACAAGATTAGAATATCTAAATTAATAATTTAACTTTTCGTAGCCATACAGAAGAAAATATACGGAATAAGCCAACAAGATTAGAATATCTAAATTAATAGTATAACTTTTCTCAGCCATACAGAAGAAAATATACGGAATAAGCCAACAAGATTAGAATATCTAAATCAATAGTATAACTTTTCTAAGCCATACAGAAGAAAATATACGGAATAAGCCAACAAGATTAGAATATCTAAATTAATAGTATAACTTTTCTAAGCCATACAGAAGAAAATATACGGAATAAGCCAACAAGATTAGAATATCTAAATTAATAGTATAACTTTTCTAAGCCATACAGAAGAAAATATACGGAATAAGCCAACAATATTAGAATATCGAAATTAATGGTATAACTTTTCTAAACCATACAAAAGAAAATATACGGAATAAGCCAACAAGATTAGAATATCTAAATTAATAGTATAACTTTTCGTAGCCATACAGAAGAAAATATACGGAATAAGCCAACAAGATTAGAATATCTAAATTAATAGTTTAACTTTTCGTAGCCATACAGCCGAAAATATACGGAATAAGCCAACAAGATTAGAATATCTAAATTAATATTATAACTTTTCTAAGCCATACAGAAGAAAATATACGGAATAAGCCAACAAGATTAGAATATCTAAATTAATAGTATAACTTTTCTCAGCCACACAGAAGAAAATATACGGAATAAGCCAACAAGATTAGAATATCTAAATTAATAGTTTAACTTTTCGTAGCCATACAGAAGAAAATATACGGAATAAGCCAACAAGATTAGAATATCTAAATTAATAGTTTAACTTTTCGTAGCCATACAGAAGAAAATATACGGAATAAGCCAACAAGATTAGAATATCGAAATTAATGGTATAACTTTTCGTAGCCATACAGAAGAAAATATACGGAATAAGCCAACAAGATTAGAATATCTAAATTAATAGTATAACTTTTCTAAGCCACACAGAAGAAAATATACGGAATAAGCCAACAAGATTAGAATATCTAAATTAATAGTTTAACTTTTCGTAGCCATACAGAAGAAAATATACGGAATAAGCCAACAAGATTAGAATATCGAAATTAATGGTATAACTTTTCTAAGCCATACAGAAGAAAATATACGGAATAAGCCAACAAGATTAGAATATCTAAATTAATAGTATAACTTTTCTAAGCCACACAGATGAAAATATACGGAATAAGCCAACAAGATTAGAATATCTAAATTAATAGTATAACTTTTCTCAGCCACACAGAAGAAAATATACGGAATAAGCCAACAAGATTAGAATATCTAAATTAATAATATAACTTTTCTAAGCAATACAGAAGAAAATATACGGGATAAGCCAACAAGATTAGAATATCGAAATTAATAGTTTAACTTTTCGTAGCCATACTGAAGAAAATATACGGAATAAGCCAACAAGATTGGAATATCTAAATTAATAGTTTAACTTTTCTAAGCCATACAGAAGAAAATATACGGAATAACCCAACAAGATTAGAATATCTAAATTAATAGTATAACTTTTCTAAGCCATACAGAAGAAAATATACGGAATAAGCCAACAAGATTAGAATATCGAAATTAATGGTATAACTTTTCTAAGCCATACAGAAGAAAATATACGGAATAAGCCAACAAGATTAGAATATCTAAATTAATAGTATAACTTTTCTAAGCCACACAGAAGAAAATATACGGAATAAGCCAACAAGATTAGAATATCTAAATTAATAGTATAACTTTTCTCAGCCACACAGAAGAAAATATACGGAATAAGCCAACAAGATTAGAATATCTAAATGAATAATTTAACTTTTCTAAGCCACACAGAAGAAAATATACGGAATAAGCCAACAAGATTAGAATATCTAAATTAATAGTAGAACTTTTCTAAGCCACACAGAAGAAAATATACGGAATAAGCCAACAAGATTAGAATATCTAAATTAATAGTATAACTTTTCTAAGCCATACAGAAGAAAATATACGGAATAAGCCAACAAGATTAGAATATCTAAATTAATAGTATAACTTTTCTAAGCCATACAGAAGAAAATATACGGAATAAGCCATCAAGATTAGAATATCTAAATTAATAGTATAACTTTTCTAAGCCACACAGAAGAAAATATACGGAATAAGCCATCAGGATTAGAATATCTAAATTAATAGTATAACTTTTCTAAGCCACACAGAAGAAAATATACGGAATAAGCCAACAAGATTAGAATATCTAAATTAATAGTATAAATTTTCTAAGCCATACAGAAGAAAATATACGGAATAAGCCAACAAGATTAGAATATCTAAATTAATAGTATAACTTTTCTAAGCCACACAGAAGAAAATATACGGAATAAGCCAACAAGATTAGAATAGCTAAATTAATAGTATAACTTTTCTAAGCCACACAGAAGAAAATATACGGAATAAGCCAACAAGATTAGAATATCTAAATTAATAGTATAACTTTTCTAAGCCATACAGAAGAAAATATACGGAATAAGCCAACAAGATTAGAATATCTAAATTAATAGTATAACTTTTCTCAGCCACACAGAAGAAAATATACGGAATAAGCCAACAAGATTAGAATATCTAAATTAATAATTTAACTTTTCTAAGCCACACAGAAGAAAACATACGGAATAAGCCAACAAGATTAGAATATCTAAATTAATAGTATAACTTTTCTAAGCCACACAGAAGAAAATATACGGAATGAGCCAACAAGATTAGAATATCTAAATTAATAGTATAACTTTTCTAAGCCACACAGAAGAAAATATACGGAATAAGCCAACAAGATTAGAATAGCTAAATTAATAGTATAACTTTTCTCAGCCACACAGAAGAAAATATACGGAATAAGCCAACAAGATTAGAATATTTAAATTAATAGTATAACTTTTCTAAGCCATACAGAAGAAAATATACGGAATAAGCCAACAAGATTAGAATATCTAAACTAATAGTATAAATTTTCTAAGCCATACAGAAGAAAATATACGGAATAAGCCAACAAGATTAGAATATCTAAATTAATAATATAACTTTTCTAAGCCATACAGAAGAAAATATACGGGATAAGCCAACAAGATTAGAATATCGAAATTAATAGTTTAACTTTTCGTAGCCATACTGAAGAAAATATACGGAATAAGCAACAAGATTGGAATATCTAAATTAATAGTTTAACTTTTCTAAGCCATACAGAAGAAAATATACGGAATAAGCCAACAAGATTAGAATATCTAAATTAATAGTATAACTTTTCTAAGCCATACAGAAGAAAATATACGGAATAAGCCAACAAGATTAGAATATCGAAATTAATGGTATATTTTTTCTAAGCCATACAGAAGAAAATATACGGAATAAGCCAACAAGATTAGAATATCTAAATTAATAGTATAACTTTTCTAAGCCACACAGAAGAAAATATACGGAATAAGCCAACAAGATTAGAATATCTAAATTAATAGTATAACTTTTCTCAGCCACACAGAAGAAAATATACGGAATAAGCCAACAAGATTAGAATATCTAAATGAATAATTTAACTTTTCTAAGCCACACAGAAGAAAATATACGGAATAAGCCAACAAGATTAGAATATCTAAATTAATAGTAGAACTTTTCTAAGCCACACAGAAGAAAATATACGGAATAAGCCAACAAGATTAGAATATCTAAATTAATAGTATAACTTTTCTAAGCCATACAGAAGAAAATATACGGAATAAGCCAACAAGATTAGAATATCTAAATTAATAGTATAACTTTTCTAAGCCATACAGAAGAAAATATACGGAATAAGCCATCAAGATTAGAATATCTAAATTAATAGTATAACTTTTCTAAGCCACACAGAAGAAAATATACGGAATAAGCCAACAGGATTAGAATATCTAAATTAATAGTATAACTTTTCTAAGCCACACAGAAGAAAATATACGGAATAAGCCAACAAGATTAGAATATCTAAATTAATAGTATAAATTTTCTAAGCCACACAGAAGAAAATATACGGAATAAGCCAACAAGATTAGAATATCTAAATTAATAGTATAAATTTTCTAAGCCATACAGAAGAAAATATACGGAATAAGCCAACAAGATTAGAATATCTAAATTAATAGTATAACTTTTCTAAGCCATACAGAAGAAAATATACGGAATAAGCCAACAAGATTACAATATCTAAATGAATAGTAAAACTTTTCTAAGCCACACAGAAGAAAATATACGGAATAAGCCAACAAGATTAGAATATCTAAATTAATAATATATCTTTTCTAAGCCATACAGAAGAAAATATACGGGATAAGCCAACAAGATTAGAATATCGAAATTAATAGTTTAACTTTTCGTAGCCATACTGAAGAAAATATACGGAATAAGCCAACAAGATTGGAATATCTAAATTAATAGTTTAACTTTTCTAAGCCATACAGAAGAAAATATACGGAATAAGCCAACAAGATTAGAATATCTAAATTAATAGTATAACTTTTCTAAGCCATACAGAAGAAAATATACGGAATAAGCCAACAAGATTAGAATATCGAAATTAATGGTATAACTTTTCTAAGCCATACAGAAGAAAATATACGGAATAAGCCAACAAGATTAGAATATCTAAATTAATAGTATAACTTTTCTAAGCCACACAGAAGAAAATATACGGAATAAGCCAACAAGATTAGAATATCTAAATTAATAGTATAACTTTTCTCAGCCACACAGAAGAAAATATACGGAATAAGCCAACAAGATTAGAATATCTAAAAGAATAATTTAACTTTTCTAAGCCACACAGAAGAAAATATACGGAATAAGCCAACAAGATTAGAATATCTAAATTAATAGTAGAACTTTTCTAAGCCACACAGAAGAAAATATACGGAATAAGCCAACAAGATTAGAATATCGAAATTAATAGTATAACTTTTCTAAGCCATACAGAAGAAAATATACGGAATAAGCCAACAAGATTAGAATATCTAAATTAATAGTATAATTTTTCTAAGCCATACAGAAGAAAATATACGGAATAAGCCAACAAGATTAGAATATCTAAATTAATAGTATAACTTTTCTAAGCCACACGGAAGAAAATATACGGAATAAGCCAACAGGATTAGAATATCTAAATTAATAGTATAACTTTTCTAAGCCACACAGAAGAAAATTTACGGAATAAGCCAACAAGATTAGAATATCTAAATTAATAGTGTAAATTTTCTAAGCCATACAGAAGAAAATATACGGAATAAGCCAACAAGATTAGAATATCTAAATTAATAGTATAACTTTTCTAAGCCATACAGAAGAAAATATACGGAATAAGCCAACAAGATTAGAATATCTAAATTAATAGTATAACTTTTCTAAGCCATACAGAAGAAAATATACGGAATAAGCCAACAAGATTACAATATCTAAATGAATAGTAAAACTTTTTTAAGCCACACAGAAGAAAATATACGGAATAAGCCAACAAGATTAGAATATCTAAATTAATAATATAACTTTTCTAAGCCATACAGAAGAAAATGTACGGGATAAGCCAACAAGATTAGAATATCGAAATTAATAGTTTAACTTTTCGTAGCCATACTGAAGAAAATATACGGAATAAGCCAACAAGATTGGAATATCTAAATTAATAGTTTAACTTTTCTAAGCCATACAGAAGAAAATATACGGAATAAGCCAACAAGATTAGAATATCTAAATTAATAGTATAACTTTTCTAAGCCATACAGAAGAAAATATACGGAATAAGCCAACAAGATTAGAATATTGAAATTAATGGTATAACTTTTCTAAGCCATACAGAAGAAAATATACGGAATAAGCCAACAAGATTAGAATATCTAAATTAATAGTATAACTTTTCTAAGCCACACAGAAGAAAATATACGGAATAAGCCAACAAGATTAGAATATCTAAATTAATAGTATAACTTTTCTCAGCCACACAGAAGAAAATATAAAGAATAAGCCAACAAGATTAGAATATCTAAAAGAATAATTTAACTTTTCTAAGCCACACAGAAGAAAATATACGGAATAAGCCAACAAGATTAGAATATCTAAATTAATAGTAGAACTTTTCTAAGCCACACAGAAGAAAATATACGGAATAAGCCAACAAGATTAGAATATCTAAATTAATAGTATAACTTTTCTAAGCCATACAGAAGAAAATATACGGAATAAGCCAACAAGATTAGAATATCTAAATTAATAGTATAATTTTTCTAAGCCATACAGAAGAAAATATACGGAATAAGCCAACAAGATTAGAATATCTAAATTAATAGTATAACTTTTCTAAGCCACACAGAAGAAAATATACGGAATTAAGCCAACAGGATTAGAATATCTAAATTAATAGTATAACTTTTCTAAGCCACACAGAAGATAATATACGGAATAAGCCAACAAGATTAGAATATCTAAATTAATAGTATAAATTTTCTAAGCCATACAGAAGAAAATATACGGAATAAGCCAACAAGATTAGAATATCTAAATTAATAGTATAACTTTTCTAAGCCATACAGAAGAAAATATACGGAATAAGCCAACAAGATTAGAATATCTAAATTAATAGTATAACTTTTCTAAGCCATACAGAAGAAAATATACGGAATAAGCCAACAAGATTAGAATATCTAAATTAATAGTATAACTTTTCTAAGCCATACAGAAGAAAATATACGGAATAAGCCAACAAGATTACAATATCTAAATGAATAGTAAAACTTTTCTAAGCCACACAGAAGAAAATATACGGAATAAGCCAACAAGATTAGAATATCTAAATTAATAATATAACTTTTCTAAGCCATACAGAAGAAAATGTACGGGATAAGCCAACAAGATTAGAATATCGAAATTAATAGTTTAACTTTTCGTAGCCATACTGAAGAAAATATACGGAATAAGCCAACAAGATTGGAATATCTAAATTAATAGTTTAACTTTTCTAAGCCATACAGAAGAAAATATACGGAATAAGCCAACAAGATTAGAATATCTAAATTAATAGTATAACTTTTCTAAGCCATACAGAAGAAAATATACGGAATAAGCCAACAAGATTAGAATATTGAAATTAATGGTATAACTTTTCTAAGCCATACAGAAGAAAATATACGGAATAAGCCAACAAGATTAGAATATCTAAATTAATAGTATAACTTTTCTAAGCCACACAGAAGAAAATATACGGAATAAGCCAACAAGATTAGAATATCTAAATTAATAGTATAACTTTTCTCAGCCACACAGAAGAAAATATAAAGAATAAGCCAACAAGATTAGAATATCTAAAAGAATAATTTAACTTTTCTAAGCCACACAGAAGAAAATATACGGAATAAGCCAACAAGATTAGAATATCTAAATTAATAGTAGAACTTTTCTAAGCCACACAGAAGAAAATATACGGAATAAGCCAACAAGATTAGAATATCTAAATTAATAGTATAACTTTTCTAAGCCATACAGAAGAAAATATACGGAATAAGCCAACAAGATTAGAATATCTAAATTAATAGTATAATTTTTCTAAGCCATACAGAAGAAAATATACGGAATAAGCCAACAAGATTAGAATATCTAAATTAATAGTATAACTTTTCTAAGCCACACAGAAGAAAATATACGGAATTAAGCCAACAGGATTAGAATATCTAAATTAATAGTATAACTTTTCTAAGCCACACAGAAGATAATATACGGAATAAGCCAACAAGATTAGAATATCTAAATTAATAGTATAAATTTTCTAAGCCATACAGAAGAAAATATACGGAATAAGCCAACAAGATTAGAATATCTAAATTAATAGTATAACTTTTCTAAGCCATACAGAAGAAAATATACGGAATAAGCCAACAAGATTAGAATATCTAAATTAATAGTATAACTTTTCTCAGCCACACAGAAGAAAATATACGGAATAAGCCAACAAGATTACAATATCTAAATGAATAGTAAAACTTTTCTAAGCCACACAGAAGAAAATATACGGAATAAGCCAACAAGATTAGAATATCTAAATTAATAATATAACTTTTCTAAGCCATACAGAAGAAAATGTACGGGATAAGCCAACAAGATTAGAATATCGAAATTAATAGTTTAACTTTTCGTAGCCATACTGAAGAAAATATACGGAATAAGCCAACAAGATTGGAATATCTAAATTAATAGTTTAACTTTTCTAAGCCACACAGAAGAAAATATACGGAATAAGCCAACAAGATTAGAATATCTAAATTAATAGTATAACTTTTCTAAGCCATACAGAAGAAAATATACGGAATAAGCCAACAAGATTAGAATATCGAAATTAATGGTATAACTTTTCTAAGCCATACAGAAGAAAATATACGGAATAAGCCAACAAGATTAGAATATCTAAATTAATAGTATAACTTTTCTAAGCCACACAGAAGAAAATATACGGAATAAGCCAACAAGATTAGAATATCTAAATTAATAGTATAACTTTTCTCAGCCACACAGAAGAAAATATACGGAATAAGCCAACAAGATTAGAATATCTAAAAGAATAATTTAACTTTTCTAAGCCACACAGAAGAAAATATACGGAATAAGCCAACAAGATTAGAATATCTAAATTAATAGTAGAACTTTTCTAAGCCACACAGAAGAAAATATACGGAATAAGCCAACAAGATTAGAATATCTAAATTAATAGTATAACTTTTCTAAGCCATACAGAAGAAAATATACGGAATAAGCCAACAAGATTAGAATATCTAAATTAATAGTGTAAATTTTCTAAGCCATACAGAAGAAAATATACGGAATAAGCTAACAAGATTAGAATATCTAAATTAATAGTATAACTTTTCTAAGCCACACAGAAGAAAATATACGGAATAAGCCAACAGGATTAGAATATCTAAATTAATAGTATAACTTTTCTAAGCCACACAGAAGAAAATATACGGAATAAGCCAACAAGATTGGAATATCTAAATTAATAGTATAACTTTTCTAAGCCATACAGAAGAAAATATACGGAATAAGCCAACAAGATTACAATATCTAAATTAATAGTATAACTTTTCTAAGCCACACAGAAGAAAATATACGGAATAAGCCAACAAGATTAGAATATCTAAATTAATAGTATAACTTTTCTAAGCCATACAGAAGAAAATATACGGAATAAGCCAACAAGATTAGAATATCTAAATTAATAGTATAACTTTTCTAAGCCATACAGAAGAAAATATACGGAATAAGCCAACAAGATTAGAATATCTAAATTAATAGTATAACATTTCTCAGCCATACAGAAGAAAATATGCGGAATAAGCCAACAAGATTAGAATATCTAAATTAATAGTATAAATTTTCGTAGCCATACAGAAGAAAATATACGGAATAAGCCAACAAGATTAGAATATCTAAATTAATAGTATAACTTTTCGTAGCCATACAGAAGAAAATATACGGAATAAGCCAACAAGATTAGAATATCTAAATTAATAGTTTAACTTTTCGTAGCCATACAGCCAAAAATATACGGAATAAGCCAACAAGATTAGAATATCTAAATTAATATTATAACTTTTCTAAGCCATACAGAAGAAAATATACGGAATAAGCCAACAAGATTAGAATATCTAAATTAATAGTATAACTTTTCTCAGCCACACAGAAGAAAATATACGGAATAAGCCAAAAAGATTAGAATATCTAAATGAATAGTTTAACTTTTCGTAGCCATACAGAAGAAAATATACGGAATAAGCCAACAAGATTAGAATATCTAAATTAATAGTTTAACTTTTCGTAGCCATACAGAAGAAAATATACGGAATAAGCCAACAAGATTAGAATATCGAAATTAATGGTATAACTTTTCTAAGCCATACAGAAGAAAATATACGGAATAAGCCAACAAGATTAGAATATCTAAATTAATAGTATAACTTTTCTAAGCCACACAGAAGAAAATATACGGAATAAGCCAACAAGATTAGAATATCGAAATAAATAGTATAAAATTTCTCAGCCATACTGAAGAAAATATACGGAATAAGCCAACAAGATTAGAATATCTAAATTAATAGTTTAACTTTTCGTAGCCATACAGAAGAAAATATACGGAATAAGCCAACAAGATTAGAATATCTAAATTAATAATTTAACTTTTCGTAGCCATACAGACGAAAATATACGGAATAAGCCAACAAGATTAGAATATCTAAATTAATAGTATAACTTTTCTCAGCCATACAGAAGAAAATATACGGAATAAGCCAACAAGATTAGAATATCTAAATTAATAGTATAACTTTTCTAAGCCATACAGAAGAAAATATACGGAATAAGCCAACAAGATTAGAATATCTAAATTAATAGTATAACTTTTCTAAGCCATACAGAAGAAAATATACGGAATAAGCCAACAAGATTAGAATATCGAAATTAATGGTATAACTTTTCTAAGCCATACAGAAGAAAATATACGGAATAAGCCAACAAGATTAGAATATCTAAATTAATAGTATAACTTTTCTAAGCCATACAGAAGAAAATATACGGAATAAGCCATCAAGATTAGAATATCTAAATTAATAGTATAAATTTTCTAAGCCACACAGAAGAAAATATACGGAATAAGCCAACAGGATTAGAATATCTAAATTAATAGTATAACTTTTCTAAGCCACACAGAAGAAAATATACGGAATAAGCCAACAAGATTAGAATATCTAAATTAATAGTATAAATTTTCTAAGCCATACAGAAGAAAATATACGGAATAAGCCAACAAGATTAGAATATCTGAATTAATAGTATAACTTTTCTAAGCCACACAGAAGAAAATATACGGAATAAGCCAACAAGATTAGAATATCTAAATTAATAGTATAACTTTTCTAAGCCACACAGAAGAAAATATACGGAATAAGCCAACAAGATTAGAATATCTAAATTAATAGTATAACTTTTCTAAGCCATACAGAAGAAAATATACGGAATAAGCCAACAAGATTAGAATATCTAAATTAATAGTATAACTTTTCTCAGCCACACAGAAGAAAATATACGGAATAAGCCAACAAGATTAGAATATCTAAATTAATAATTTAACTTTTGTAAGCCACACAGAAGAAAACATACGGAATAAGCCAACAAGATTAGAATATCTAAATTAATAGTATAACTTTTCTAAGCCACACAGAAGAAAATATACGGAATAAGCCAACAAGATTAGAATATCTAAATTAATAGTATAACTTTTCTAAGCCACACAGAAGAAAATATACGGAATAAGCCAACAAGATTAGAATAGCTAAATTAATAGTATAACTTTTCTCAGCCACACAGAAGAAAATATACGGAATAAGCCAACAAGATTAGAATATTTAAATTAAGAGTATAACTTTTCTAAGCCATACAGAAGAAAATATACGGAATAAGCCAACAAGATTAGAATATCTAAACTAATAGTATAAATTTTCTAAGCCATACAGAAGAAAATATACGGAATAAGCCAACAAGATTAGAATATCTAAATTAAGAGTATAACTTTTCTAAGCCATACAGAAGAAAATATACGGAATAAGCCAACAAGATTAGAATATCTAAATTAATAATATAACTTTTCTAAGCCATACAGAAGAAAATATACGGGATAAGCCAACAAGATTAGAATATCGAAATTAATAGTTTAACTTTTCGTAGCCATACTGAAGAAAATATACGGAATAAGCCAACAAGATTGGAATATCTAAATTAATAGTTTAATTTTTCTAAGCCATACAGAAGAAAATATACGGAATAAGCCAACAAGATTAGAATATCTAAATTAATAGTATAACTTTTCTAAGCCATACAGAAGAAAATATACGGAATAAGCCAACAAGATTAGAATATCGAAATTAATGGTATAACTTTTCTAAGCCATACAGAAGAAAATATACGGAATAAGACAACAAGATTAGAATATCTAAATTAATAGTATAACTTTTCTAAGCCACACAGAAGAAAATATACGGAATAAGCCAACAAGATTAGAATATCTAAATTAATAGTATAACTTTTCTCAGCCACACAGAAGAAAATATACGGAATAAGCCAACAAGATTAGAATATCTAAATGAATAATTTAACTTTTCTAAGCCACACAGAAGAAAATATACGGAATAAGCCAACAAGATTAGAATATCTAAATTAATAGTAGAACTTTTCTAAGCCACACAGAAGAAAATATACGGAATAAGCCAACAAGATTAGAATATCTAAATTAATAGTATAACTTTTCTAAGCCATACAGAAGAAAATATACGGAATAAGCCAACAAGATTAGAATATCTAAATTAATAGTATAACTTTTCTAAGCCATACAGAAGAAAATATACGGAATAAGCCAACAAGATTACAATATCTAAATTAATAGTATAACTTTTCTAAGCCACACAGAAGAAAATATACGGAATAAGCCAACAAGATTAGAATATCTAAATTAATAGTATAACTTTTCTAAGCCATACAGAAGAAAATATACGGAATAAGCCAACAAGATTAGAATATCTAAATTAATAGTATAACTTTTCTAAGCCATACAGAAGAAAATATACGGAATAAGCCAACAAGATTAGAATATCGAAATTAATGGTATAACTTTTCTAAGCCATACAGAAGAAAATATACGGAATAAGCCAACAAGATTAGAATATCTAAATTAATAGTATAACTTTTCTAAGCCACACAGAAGAAAATATACGGAATAAGCCAACAAGATTAGAATATCTAAATTAATAGTATAACTTTTCTCAGCCACACAGAAGAAAATATACGGAATAAGCCAACAAGATTAGAATATCTAAAAGAATAATTTAACTTTTCTAAGCCACACAGAAGAAAATATACGGAATAAGCCAACAAGATTAGAATATCTAAATTAATAGTAGAACTTTTCTAAGCCACACAGAAGAAAATATACGGAATAAGCCAACAAGATTAGAATATCTAAATTAATAGTATAACTTTTCTAAGCCATACAGAAGAAAATATACGGAATAAGCCAACAAGATTAGAATATCTAAATTAATAGTGTAAATTTTCTAAGCCATACAGAAGAAAATATACGGAATAAGCTAACAAGATTAGAATATCTAAATTAATAGTATAACTTTTCTAAGCCACACAGAAGAAAATATACGGAATAAGCCAACAGGATTAGAATATCTAAATTAATAGTATAACTTTTCTAAGCCACACAGAAGAAAATATACGGAATAAGCCAACAAGATTGGAATATCTAAATTAATAGTATAACTTTTCTAAGCCATACAGAAGAAAATATACGGAATAAGCCAACAAGATTACAATATCTAAATTAATAGTATAACTTTTCTAAGCCACACAGAAGAAAATATACGGAATAAGCCAACAAGATTAGAATATCTAAATTAATAGTATAACTTTTCTAAGCCATACAGAAGAAAATATACGGAATAAGCCAACAAGATTAGAATATCTAAATTAATAGTATAACTTTTCTAAGCCATACAGAAGAAAATATACGGAATAAGCCAACAAGATTAGAATATCTAAATTAATAGTATAACATTTCTCAGCCATACAGAAGAAAATATGCGGAATAAGCCAACAAGATTAGAATATCTAAATTAATAGTATAAATTTTCGTAGCCATACAGAAGAAAATATACGGAATAAGCCAACAAGATTAGAATATCTAAATTAATAGTATAACTTTTCGTAGCCATACAGAAGAAAATATACGGAATAAGCCAACAAGATTAGAATATCTAAATTAATAGTTTAACTTTTCGTAGCCATACAGCCAAAAATATACGGAATAAGCCAACAAGATTAGAATATCTAAATTAATATTATAACTTTTCTAAGCCATACAGAAGAAAATATACGGAATAAGCCAACAAGATTAGAATATCTAAATTAATAGTATAACTTTTCTCAGCCACACAGAAGAAAATATACGGAATAAGCCAAAAAGATTAGAATATCTAAATGAATAGTTTAACTTTTCGTAGCCATACAGAAGAAAATATACGGAATAAGCCAACAAGATTAGAATATCTAAATTAATAGTTTAACTTTTCGTAGCCATACAGAAGAAAATATACGGAATAAGCCAACAAGATTAGAATATCGAAATTAATGGTATAACTTTTCTAAGCCATACAGAAGAAAATATACGGAATAAGCCAACAAGATTAGAATATCTAAATTAATAGTATAACTTTTCTAAGCCACACAGAAAAAAATATACGGAATAAGCCAACAAGATTAGAATATCGAAATAAATAGTATAAAATTTCTCAGCCATACTGAAGAAAATATACGGAATAAGCCAACAAGATTAGAATATCTAAATTAATAGTTTAACTTTTCGTAGCCATACAGAAGAAAATATACGGAATAAGCCAACAAGATTAGAATATCTAAATTAATAATTTAACTTTTCGTAGCCATACAGACGAAAATATACGGAATAAGCCAACAAGATTAGAATATCTAAATTAATAGTATAACTTTTCTCAGCCATACAGAAGAAAATATACGGAATAAGCCAACAAGATTAGAATATCTAAATTAATAGTATAACTTTTCTAAGCCATACAGAAGAAAATATACGGAATAAGCCAACAAGATTAGAATATCTAAATTAATAGTATAACTTTTCTAAGCCATACAGAAGAAAATATACGGAATAAGCCAACAAGATTAGAATATCGAAATTAATGGTATAACTTTTCTAAGCCATACAGAAGAAAATATACGGAATAAGCCAACAAGATTAGAATATCTAAATTAATAGTATAACTTTTCTAAGCCATACAGAAGAAAATATACGGAATAAGCCATCAAGATTAGAATATCTAAATTAATAGTATAAATTTTCTAAGCCACACAGAAGAAAATATACGGAATAAGCCAACAGGATTAGAATATCTAAATTAATAGTATAACTTTTCTAAGCCACACAGAAGAAAATATACGGAATAAGCCAACAAGATTAGAATATCTAAATTAATAGTATAAATTTTCTAAGCCATACAGAAGAAAATATACGGAATAAGCCAACAAGATTAGAATATCTGAATTAATAGTATAACTTTTCTAAGCCACACAGAAGAAAATATACGGAATAAGCCAACAAGATTAGAATATCTAAATTAATAGTATAACTTTTCTAAGCCACACAGAAGAAAATATACGGAATAAGCCAACAAGATTAGAATATCTAAATTAATAGTATAACTTTTCTAAGCCATACAGAAGAAAATATACGGAATAAGCCAACAAGATTAGAATATCTAAATTAATAGTATAACTTTTCTCAGCCACACAGAAGAAAATATACGGAATAAGCCAACAAGATTAGAATATCTAAATTAATAATTTAACTTTTGTAAGCCACACAGAAGAAAACATACGGAATAAGCCAACAAGATTAGAATATCTAAATTAATAGTATAACTTTTCTAAGCCACACAGAAGAAAATATACGGAATAAGCCAACAAGATTAGAATATCTAAATTAATAGTATAACTTTTCTAAGCCACACAGAAGAAAATATACGGAATAAGCCAACAAGATTAGAATAGCTAAATTAATAGTATAACTTTTCTCAGCCACACAGAAGAAAATATACGGAATAAGCCAACAAGATTAGAATATTTAAATTAAGAGTATAACTTTTCTAAGCCATACAGAAGAAAATATACGGAATAAGCCAACAAGATTAGAATATCTAAACTAATAGTATAAATTTTCTAAGCCATACAGAAGAAAATATACGGAATAAGCCAACAAGATTAGAATATCGAAATTAAGAGTATAACTTTTCTAAGCCATACAGAAGAAAATATACGGAATAAGCCAACAAGATTACAATATCTAAATTAATAGTATAACTTTTCTAAGCCATACAGAAGAAAATATACGGAATAAGCCAACAAGATTACAATATCTAAATTAATAGTATAACTTTTCTAAGCCATACAGAAGAAAATATACGGAATAAGCCAACAAGATTAGAATATCTAAATTAATAGTATAACTTTTCTAAGCCATACAGAAGAAAATATACGGAATAAGCCAACAAGATTAGAATATCGAAATTAAGAGTATAACTTTTCTAAGCCATACAGAAGAAAATATACGGAATAAGCCAACAAGATTAGAATATCTAAACTAATAGTATAAATTTTCTAAGCCATACAGAAGAAAATATACGGAATAAGCCAACAAGATTAGAATATCTAAATTAAGAGTATAACTTTTCTAAGCCATACAGAAGAAAATATACGGAATAAGCCAACAAGATTAGAATATCTAAATTAATAATATAACTTTTCTAAGCCATACAGAAGAAAATATACGGGATAAGCCAACAAGATTAGAATATCGAAATTAATAGTTTAACTTTTCGTAGCCATACTGAAGAAAATATACGGAATAAGCCAACAAGATTGGAATATCTAAATTAATAGTTTAATTTTTCTAAGCCATACAGAAGAAAATATACGGAATAAGCCAACAAGATTAGAATATCTAAATTAATAGTATAACTTTTCTAAGCCATACAGAAGAAAATATACGGAATAAGCCAACAAGATTAGAATATCGAAATTAATGGTATAACTTTTCTAAGCCATACAGAAGAAAATATACGGAATAAGACAACAAGATTAGAATATCTAAATTAATAGTATAACTTTTCTAAGCCACACAGAAGAAAATATACGGAATAAGCCAACAAGATTAGAATATCTAAATTAATAGTATAACTTTTCTCAGCCACACAGAAGAAAATATACGGAATAAGCCAACAAGATTAGAATATCTAAATGAATAATTTAACTTTTCTAAGCCACACAGAAGAAAATATACGGAATAAGCCAACAAGATTAGAATATCTAAATTAATAGTAGAACTTTTCTAAGCCACACAGAAGAAAATATACGGAATAAGCCAACAAGATTAGAATATCTAAATTAATAGTATAACTTTTCTAAGCCATACAGAAGAAAATATACGGAATAAGCCAACAAGATTAGAATATCTAAATTAATAGTTTAACTTTTCTAAGCCATACAGAAGAAAATATACGGAATAAGCCATCAAGATTAGAATATCTAAATTAATAGTATAACTTTTCTAAGCCACACAGAAGAAAATATACGGAATAAGCCAACAGGATTAGAATATCTAAATTAATAGTATAACTTTTCTAAGCCACACAGAAGAAAATATACGGAATAAGCCAACAAGATTAGAATATCTAAATTAATAGTATAAATTTTCTAAGCCACACAGAAGAAAATATACGGAATAAGCCAACAAGATTAGAATATCTAAATTAATAGTATAACTTTTCTAAGCCATACAGAAGAAAATATACGGAATAAGCCAACAAGATTAGAATATCTAAATTAATAGTATAACTTTTCTAAGCCATACAGAAGAAAATATACGGAATAAGCCAACAAGATTACAATATCTAAATGAATAGTAAAACTTTTCTAAGCCACACAGAAGAAAATATACGGAATAAGCCAACAAGATTAGAATATCTAAATTAATAATATAACTTTTCTAAGCCATACAGAAGAAAATATACGGGATAAGCCAACAAGATTAGAATATCGAAATTAATAGTTTAACTTTTCGTAGCCATACTGAAGAAAATATACGGAATAAGCCAACAAGATTGGAATATCTAAATTAATAATTTAACTTTTCTAAGCCATACAGAAGAAAATATACGGAATAAGCCAACAAGATTAGAATATCTAAATTAATAGTATAACTTTTCTAAGCCATACAGAAGAAAATATACGGAATAAGCCATCAAGATTAGAATATCTAAATTAATAGTATAACTTTTCTAAGCCACACAGAAGAAAATATACGGAATAAGCCAACAGGATTAGAATATCTAAATTAATAGTATAACTTTTCTAAGCCACACAGAAGAAAATATACGGAATAAGCCAACAAGATTAGAATATCTAAATTAATAGTATAAATTTTCTAAGCCACACAGAAGAAAATATACGGAATAAGCCAACAAGATTAGAATATCTAAATTAATAGTATAACTTTTCTAAGCCATACAGAAGAAAATATACGGAATAAGCCAACAAGATTAGAATATCTAAATTAATAGTATAACTTTTCTCAGCCACACAGAAGAAAATATACGGAATAAGCCAACAAGATTAGAATATCTAAATGAATAATTTAACTTTTCTAAGCCACACAGAAGAAAATATACGGAATAAGCCAACAAGATTAGAATATCTAAATTAATAGTATAACTTTTCTAAGCCACACAGAAGAAAATATACGGAATAAGCCAACAAGATTAGAATATCTAAATTAATAGTATAACTTTTCTAAGCCATACAGAAGAAAATATACGGAATAAGCCAACAAGATTAGAATATCTAAATTAATAGTATAACTTTTCTCAGCCACACAGAAGAAAATATACGGAATAAGCCAACAAGATTAGAATATCTAAATTAATAATTTAACTTTTGTAAGCCACACAGAAGAAAACATACGGAATAAGCCAACAAGATTAGAATATCTAAATTAATAGTATAACTTTTCTAAGCCACACAGAAGAAAATATACGGAATAAGCCAACAAGATTAGAATATCTAAATTAATAGTATAACTTTTCTAAGCCACACAGAAGAAAATATACGGAATAAGCCAACAAGATTAGAATAGCTAAATTAATAGTATAACTTTTCTCAGCCACACAGAAGAAAATATACGGAATAAGCCAACAAGATTAGAATATTTAAATTAAGAGTATAACTTTTCTAAGCCATACAGAAGAAAATATACGGAATAAGCCAACAAGATTAGAATATCTAAACTAATAGTATAAATTTTCTAAGCCATACAGAAGAAAATATACGGAATAAGCCAACAAGATTAGAATATCGAAATTAAGAGTATAACTTTTCTAAGCCATACAGAAGAAAATATACGGAATAAGCCAACAAGATTAGAATATCGAAATTAAGAGTATAACTTTTCTAAGCCATACAGAAGAAAATATACGGAATAAGCCAACAAGATTAGAATATCGAAATTAAGAGTATAACTTTTCTAAGCCACACAGAAGAAAATATACGGAATAAGCCAACAAGATTAGAATATCGAAATTAAGAGTATAACTTTTCTAAGCCATACAGAAGAAAATATACGGAATAAGCCAACAAGATTAGAATATCTAAACTAATAGTATAAATTTTCTAAGCCATACAGAAGAAAATATACGGAATAAGCCAACAAGATTAGAATATCGAAATTAAGAGTATAACTTTTCTAAGCCATACAGAAGAAAATATACGGAATAAGCCAACAAGATTAGAATATCGAAATTAAGAGTATAACTTTTCTAAGCCATACAGAAGAAAATATACGGAATAAGCCAACAAGATTAGAATATCTAAACTAATAGTATAAATTTTCTAAGCCATACAGAAGAAAATATACGGAATAAGCCAACAAGATTAGAATATCGAAATTAAGAGTATAACTTTTCTAAGCCACACAGAAGAAAATATACGGAATAAGCCAACAAGATTAGAATATCGAAATTAAGAGTATAACTTTTCTAAGCCATACAGAAGAAAATATACGGAATAAGCCAACAAGATTAGAATATCTAAACTAATAGTATAAATTTTCTAAGCCATACAGAAGAAAATATACGGAATAAGCCAACAAGATTAGAATATCGAAATTAAGAGTATAACTTTTCTAAGCCACACAGAAGAAAATATACGGAATAAGCCAACAAGATTAGAATATCGAAATTAAGAGTATAACTTTTCTAAGCCATACAGAAGAAAATATACGGAATAAGCCAACAAGATTAGAATATCTAAACTAATAGTATAAATTTTCTAAGCCATACAGAAGAAAATATACGGAATAAGCCAACAAGATTAGAATATCGAAATTAAGAGTATAACTTTTCTAAGCCACACAGAAGAAAATATACGGAATAAGCCAACAAGATTAGAATATCGAAATTAAGAGTATAACTTTTCTAAGCCATACAGAAGAAAATATACGGAATAAGCCAACAAGATTAGAATATCTAAACTAATAGTATAAATTTTCTAAGCCATACAGAAGAAAATATACGGAATAAGCCAACAAGATTAGAATATCGAAATTAAGAGTATAACTTTTCTAAGCCATACAGAAGAAAATATACGGAATAAGCCAACAAGATTAGAATATCGAAATTAAGAGTATAACTTTTCTAAGCCACACAGAAGAAAATATACGGAATAAGCCAACAAGATTAGAATATCGAAATTAAGAGTATAACTTTTCTAAGCCATACAGAAGAAAATATACGGAATAAGCCAACAAGATTAGAATATCTAAACTAATAGTATAAATTTTCTAAGCCATACAGAAGAAAATATACGGAATAAGCCAACAAGATTAGAATATCGAAATTAAGAGTATAACTTTTCTAAGCCATACAGAAGAAAATATACGGAATAAGCCAACAAGATTAGAATATCGAAATTAAGAGTATAACTTTTCTAAGCCACACAGAAGAAAATATACGGAATAAGCCAACAAGATTAGAATATCGAAATTAAGAGTATAACTTTTCTAAGCCATACAGAAGAAAATATACGGAATAAGCCAACAAGATTAGAATATCTAAACTAATAGTATAAATTTTCTAAGCCATACAGAAGAAAATATACGGAATAAGCCAACAAGATTAGAATATCTAAATTAAGAGTATAACTTTTCTAAGCCATACAGAAGAAAATATACGGAATAAGCCAACAAGATTAGAATATCTAAATTAATAATATAACTTTTCTAAGCCATACAGAAGAAAATATACGGGATAAGCCAACAAGATTAGAATATCGAAATTAATAGTTTAACTTTTCGTAGCCATACTGAAGAAAATATACGGAATAAGCCAACAAGATTGGAATATCTAAATTAATAGTTTAATTTTTCTAAGCCATACAGAAGAAAATATACGGAATAAGCCAACAAGATTAGAATATCTAAATTAATAGTATAACTTTTCTAAGCCATACAGAAGAAAATATACGGAATAAGCCAACAAGATTAGAATATCGAAATTAATGGTATAACTTTTCTAAGCCATACAGAAGAAAATATACGGAATAAGACAACAAGATTAGAATATCTAAATTAATAGTATAACTTTTCTAAGCCACACAGAAGAAAATATACGGAATAAGCCAACAAGATTAGAATATCTAAATTAATAGTATAACTTTTCTCAGCCACACAGAAGAAAATATACGGAATAAGCCAACAAGATTAGAATATCTAAATGAATAATTTAACTTTTCTAAGCCACACAGAAGAAAATATACGGAATAAGCCAACAAGATTAGAATATCTAAATTAATAGTAGAACTTTTCTAAGCCACACAGAAGAAAATATACGGAATAAGCCAACAAGATTAGAATATCTAAATTAATAGTATAACTTTTCTAAGCCATACAGAAGAAAATATACGGAATAAGCCAACAAGATTAGAATATCTAAATTAATAGTTTAACTTTTCTAAGCCATACAGAAGAAAATATACGGAATAAGCCATCAAGATTAGAATATCTAAATTAATAGTATAACTTTTCTAAGCCACACAGAAGAAAATATACGGAATAAGCCAACAGGATTAGAATATCTAAATTAATAGTATAACTTTTCTAAGCCACACAGAAGAAAATATACGGAATAAACCAACAAGATTAGAATATCTAAATTAATAGTATAAATTTTCTAAGCCACACAGAAGAAAATATACGGAATAAGCCAACAAGATTAGAATATCTAAATTAATAGTATAACTTTTCTAAGCCATACAGAAGAAAATATACGGAATAAGCCAACAAGATTAGAATATCTAAATTAATAGTATAACTTTTCTAAGCCATACAGAAGAAAATATACGGAATAAGCCAACAAGATTACAATATCTAAATGAATAGTAAAACTTTTCTAAGCCACACAGAAGAAAATATACGGAATAAGCCAACAAGATTAGAATATCTAAATTAATAATATAACTTTTCTAAGCCATACAGAAGAAAATATACGGGATAAGCCAACAAGATTAGAATATCGAAATTAATAGTTTAACTTTTCGTAGCCATACTGAAGAAAATATACGGAATAAGCCAACAAGATTGGAATATCTAAATTAATAATTTAACTTTTCTAAGCCATACAGAAGAAAATATACGGAATAAGCCAACAAGATTAGAATATCTAAATTAATAGTATAACTTTTCTAAGCCATACAGAAGAAAATATACGGAATAAGCCAACAAGATTAGAATATCGAAATTAATGGTATAACTTTTCTAACCCATACAGAAGAAAATATACGGAATAAGCCAACAAGATTAGAATATCTAAATTAATAGTATAACTTTTCTCAGCCACACAGAAGAAAATATACGGAATAAGCCAACAAGATTAGAATATCTAAATTAATAGTATAACTTTTCTCAGCCACACAGAAGAAAATATACGGAATAAGCCAACAAGATTAGAATATCTAAAAGAATAATTTAACTTTTCTAAGCCACACAGAAGAAAATATACGGAATAAGCCAACAAGATTAGAATATCTAAATTAATAGTAGAACTTTTCTAAGCCACACAGAAGAAAATATACGGAATAAGCCAACAAGATTAGAATATCTAAATTAATAGTATAACTTTTCTAAGCCATACAGAAGAAAATATACGGAATAAGCCAACAAGATTAGAATATCTAAATTAATAGTATAATTTTTCTAAGCCATACAGAAGAAAATATACGGAATAAGCCAACAAGATTAGAATATCTAAATTAATAGTATAACTTTTCTAAGCCACACAGAAGAAAATATACGGAATAAGCCAACAGGATTAGAATATCTAAATTAATAGTATAACTTTTCTAAGCCACACAGAAGAAAATATACGGAATAAGCCAACAAGATTAGAATATCTAAATTAATAGTATAAATTTTCTAAGCCATACAGAAGAAAATATACGGAATAAGCCAACAAGATTAGAATATCTAAATTAATAGTATAACTTTTCTAAGCCATACAGAAGAAAATATACGGAATAAGCCAACAAGATTAGAATATCTAAATTAATAGTATAACTTTTCTAAGCCATACAGAATAAAATATACGGAATAAGCCAACAAGATTACAATATCTAAATGAATAGTAAAACTTTTCTAAGCCACACAGAAGAAAATATACGGAATAAGCCAACAAGATTAGAATATCTAAATTAATAATATAACTTTTCTAAGCCATACAGAAGAAAATGTACGGGATAAGCCAACAAGATTAGAATATCGAAATTAATAGTTTAACTTTTCGTAGCCATACTGAAGAAAATATACGGAATAAGCCAACAAGATTGGAATATCTAAATTAATAGTTTAACTTTTCTAAGCCATACAGAAGAAAATATACGGAATAAGCCAACAAGATTAGAATATCTAAATTAATAGTATAACTTTTCTAAGCCATACAGAAGAAAATATACGGAATAAGCCAACAAGATTAGAATATCGAAATTAATGGTATAACTTTTCTAAGCCATACAGAAGAAAATATACGGAATATGCCAACAAGATTAGAATATCTAAATTAATAGTATAACTTTTCTAAGCCACACAGAAGAAAATATACGGAATAAGCCAACAAGATTAGAATATCTAAATTAATAGTATAACTTTTCTCAGCCGCACAGAAGAAAATATACGGAATAAGCCAACAAGATTAGAATATCTAAAAGAATAATTTAACTTTTCTAAGCCACACAGAAGAAAATATACGGAATAAGCCAACAAGATTAGAATATCTAAATTAATAGTAGAACTTTTCTAAGCCACACAGAAGAAAATATACGGAATAAGCCAACAAGATTAGAATATCTAAATTAATAGTATAACTTTTCTAAGCCATACAGAAGAAAATATACGGAATAAGCCAACAAGATTAGAATATCTAAATTAATAGTATAAATTTTCTAAGCCATACAGAAGAAAATATACGGAATAAGCTAACAAGATTAGAATATCTAAATTAATAGTATAACTTTTCTAAGCCACACAGAAGAAAATATACGGAATAAGCCAACAGGATTAGAATATCTAAATTAATAGTATAACTTTTCTAAGCCACACAGAAGAAAATATACGGAATAAGCCAACAAGATTAGAATATCTAAATTAATAGTATAAATTTTCTAAGCCATACAGAAGAAAATATACGGAATAAGCCAACAAGATTAGAATATCTAAATTAATAGTATAACTTTTCTAAGCCACACAGAAGAAAATATACGGAATAAGCCAACAAGATTAGAATATCTAAATTAATAGTATAACTTTTCTAAGCCACACAGAAGGAAATATACGGAATAAGCCAACAAGATTAGAATATCTAAATTAATAGTATAACTTTTCTAAGCCATACAGAAGAAAATATACAGAATAAGCCAACAAGATTAGAATATCTAAATTAATAGTATAACTTTTCTAAGCCATACAGAAGAAAATATACGGAATAAGCCAACAAGATTACAATATCTAAATGAATAGTAAAACTTTTCTAAGCCACACAGAAGAAAATATACGGAATAAGCCAACAAGATTAGAATATCTATATTAATAGTATAAATTTTCTAAGCAATACAGAAGAAAATATACGGAATAAGCCAACAAGATTAGAATATCTAAATTAAGAGTATAACTTTTCTAAGCCATACAGAAGAAAATATACGGAATAAGCCAACAAGATTAGAATATCGAAATTAATGGTATAAATTATTTACGCAATACAGAAGAAAATATACGGAATAAGCCAACAAGATTAGAATATCTAAATTAATAGTATAACATTTCTCAGCCATACAGAAGAAAATATACGGGATAAGCCAACCAGATTAGAATATCTAAATTAAGTGTATAACTTTTCTTAGCCATACGGAAGAAAATATACGGAATAAGCCAACAAGATTAGAATATCTAAATTAATAGTTTAACTTTTCGTAGCCATACAGAAGAAAATATACGGAATAAGCCAACAGGATTAGAATATCTAAATTAATAGTATAACTTTTCTAAGCCATACAGAAGAAAATATACGGAATAAGCCAACAAGATTAGAATATCTAAATTAATAGTTTAACTTTTCTAAGGCATACAGAAGAAAATATACGGAATAAGCCAACAAGATTAGAATATCTAAATTAATAGTATAACTTTTCTAAGGCATACAGAAGAAAATATACGGAATAAGCCAACAAGATTAGAATATCTAAATTAATAGTATAATTTTCTAAGGCATACAGAAGAAAATATACGGAATAAGCCAACAAGATTAGAATATCTAAATTAATAGTTTAACTTTTCGTAGCCATACAGCCGAAAATATACGGAATAAGCCAACAAAATTAGAATATCTAAATTAATAGTATAACTTTTCTAAGCCATACAGAAGAAAATATGCGGAATAAGCCAACAAGATTAGAATATCTAAATTAATAGTTTAACTTTTCGTAGCCATACAGAAGAAAATATACTGAATAAGCCAAGAAAATTAGAATATCTAAATTAATAGTATAACTTTTCGTAGCCATACAGAAGAAAATATACGGAATAAGCCAACAAGATTAGAATATCTAAATTAATAGTGTAACTTTTCGTAGCCATACAGAAGAAAATATACGGAATAAGCCAACAAGATTAGAATATCTAAATTAATAGTTTAACTTTTCGTAGCCATACAGAAGAAAATATACGGAATAAGCCAACAAGATTAGAATATCTAAATTAATAGTATAACTTTTCTCAGCCATACAGAAGAAAATATACGGAATAAGCCAACAAGATTAGAATATCTAAATTAATAGTTTAACTTTTTGTAGCCATACAGAAGAAAATATACGGAATAAGCCAACAAGACTAGAATATCTAAATTAATAGTATAACTTTTCGTAGACATACAGAAGAAAATATACGGAATAAACCAACAAGATTAGAATATCTAAATTAATAGTTTAACTTTTCGTAGCCATACAGAAGAAAATATACGGAATAAGCCAACAAGATTAGAATATCTAAATTAAGAGTATAACTTTTCTAAGCCATACAGAAGAAAATATACGGAATAAGCCAACAAGATTAGAATATCTAAATTAATAGTATAACTTTTCTAAGCCATACAGAAGAAAATATACTGAATAAGCCAACAAGATTAGAATATCTAAACTAATAGTATAAATTTTCTAAGCCATACAGAAGAAAATATACGGAATAAGCCAACAAGATTAGAATATCTAAATTAAGAGTATAACTTTTCTAAGCCATACAGAAGAAAATATACGGAATAAGCCAACAAGATTAGAATATCTAAATTAATAATATACCTTTTCTAAGCCATACAGATGAAAATATACGGGATAAGCCAACAAGATTAGAATATCGAAATTAATAGTTTAACTTTTCGTAGCCATACTGAAGAAAATATACGGAATAAGCCAACAAGATTGGAATATCTAAATTAATAGTATAACTTTTCTAAGCCATACAGAAGAAAATATACGGAATAAGCCAACAAGATTAGAATATCTAAATTAATAGTATAACTTTTCTAAGCCATACAGAAGAAAATATACGGAATAAGCCAACAAGATTAGAATATCGAAATTAATGGTATAACTTTTCTAAGCCATACAGAAGAAAATATACGGAATAAGCCAACAAGATTAGAATATCTAAATTAATAGTATAACTTTTCTAAGCCACACAGAAGAAAATATACGGAATAAGCCAACAAGATTAGAATATCTAAATTAATAGTAGAACTTTTCTAAGCCACACAGAAGAAAATATACGGAATAAGCCAACAAGATTAGAATATCTAAATTAATAGTATAACTTTTCTAAGCCACACAGAAGAAAATATACGGAATAAGCCAACAAGATTAGAATATCTAAATTAATAGTATAACTTTTCTAAGCCATGCAGAAGAAAATATACGGAATAAGCCAACAAGATTAGAATATCTAAATTAATAGTATAACTTTTCTAAGCCATACAGAAGAAAATATACGGAATAAGCCAACAAGATTAGAATATCTAAATTAATAGTATAACTTTTCTAAGGCATACAGAAGAAAATATACGGAATAAGCCAACAAGATTAGAATATCTAAATTAATAGTATAATTTTCTAAGGCATACAGAAGAAAATATACGGAATAAGCCAACAAGATTAGAATATCTAAATTAATAGTTTAACTTTTCGTAGCCATACAGCCGAAAATATACGGAATAAGCCAACAAAATTAGAATATCTAAATTAATAGTATAACTTTTCTAAGCCATACAGAAGAAAATATGCGGAATAAGCCAACAAGATTAGAATATCTAAATTAATAGTTTAACTTTTCGTAGCCATACAGAAGAAAATATACTGAATAAGCCAAGAAAATTAGAATATCTAAATTAATAGTATAACTTTTCGTAGCCATACAGAAGAAAATATACGGAATAAGCCAACAAGATTAGAATATCTAAATTAATAGTGTAACTTTTCGTAGCCATACAGAAGAAAATATACGGAATAAGCCAACAAGATTAGAATATCTAAATTAATAGTTTAACTTTTCGTAGCCATACAGAAGAAAATATACGGAATAAGCCAACAAGATTAGAATATCTAAATTAATAGTATAACTTTTCTCAGCCATACAGAAGAAAATATACGGAATAAGCCAACAAGATTAGAATATCTAAATTAATAGTTTAACTTTTTGTAGCCATACAGAAGAAAATATACGGAATAAGCCAACAAGACTAGAATATCTAAATTAATAGTATAACTTTTCGTAGACATACAGAAGAAAATATACGGAATAAACCAACAAGATTAGAATATCTAAATTAATAGTTTAACTTTTCGTAGCCATACAGAAGAAAATATACGGAATAAGCCAACAAGATTAGAATATCTAAATTAAGAGTATAACTTTTCTAAGCCATACAGAAGAAAATATACGGAATAAGCCAACAAGATTAGAATATCTAAATTAATAGTATAACTTTTCTAAGCCATACAGAAGAAAATATACTGAATAAGCCAACAAGATTAGAATATCTAAACTAATAGTATAAATTTTCTAAGCCATACAGAAGAAAATATACGGAATAAGCCAACAAGATTAGAATATCTAAATTAAGAGTATAACTTTTCTAAGCCATACAGAAGAAAATATACGGAATAAGCCAACAAGATTAGAATATCTAAATTAATAGTATAACTTTTCTAAGCCATACAGAAGAAAATATACGGAATAAGCCAACAAGATTAGAATATCGAAATTAATGGTATAACTTTTCTAAGCCATACAGAAGAAAATATACGGAATAAGCCAACAAGATTAGAATATCTAAATTAATAGTATAACTTTTCTAAGCCACACAGAAGAAAATATACGGAATAAGCCAACAAGATTAGAATATCTAAATTAATAGTAGAACTTTTCTAAGCCACACAGAAGAAAATATACGGAATAAGCCAACAAGATTAGAATATCTAAATTAATAGTATAACTTTTCTAAGCCACACAGAAGAAAATATACGGAATAAGCCAACAAGATTAGAATATCTAAATTAATAGTATAACTTTTCTAAGCCATGCAGAAGAAAATATACGGAATAAGCCAACAAGATTAGAATATCTAAATTAATAGTATAACTTTTCTAAGCCATACAGAAGAAAATATACGGAATAAGCCAACAAGATTACAATGTCTAAATGAATAGTAAAACTTTTCTAAGCCACACAGAAGAAAATATACGGAATAAGCCAACAAGATTAGAATATCTAAATTAATAGTATAAATTTTCTAAGCCATACAGAAGAAAATATACGGAATAAGCCAACAAGATTAGAATATCTAAATTAAGAGTATAACTTTTCTAAGCCATACAGAAGAAAATATACGGAATAAGCCAACAAGATTAGAATATCTAAATTAATAGTATAACTTTTCTAAGCCATACAGAAGAAAATATACGGAATAAGCCAACAAGATTAGAATATCTAAATTAAGAGTATAATTTTCTAAGCCATACAGAAGAAAATATACGGAATAAGCCAACAAGATTAGAATATCTGAATTAATAGTATAAATTTTCTAAGCCATACAGAAGAAAATATACGGAATAAGCCAACAAGATTAGAATATCTAAATTAATAGTATAACTTTTCTAAGCCATACAGAAGAAAATATACGGAATAATCCAACAAGATTAGAATATCTAAATTAATAGTATAATTTTTCTAAGCCATACAGAAGAAAATATACGGGATAAGCCAACAAGATTAGAATATCGAAATTAATAGTTTAACTTTTCGTAGCCATACTGAAGAAAATATACGGAATAAGCCAACAAGATTAGAATATCTAAATTAATAGTATAACTTTTCTAAGCCATACAGAAGAAACTATACTGAATAAGCCAACAAGATTAGAATATCTAAACTAATAGTATAAATTTTCTAAGCCATACAGAAGAAAATATACGGAATAAGCCAACAAGATTAGAATATCTAAATTAAGAGTATAACTTTTCTAAGCCATACAGAAGAAAATATACGGAATAAGCCAACAAGATTAGAATATCTAAATTAATAATATACCTTTTCTAAGCCATACAGATGAAAATATACGGGATAAGCCAACAAGATTAGAATATCGAAATTAATAGTTTAACTTTTCGTAGCCATACTGAAGAAAATATACGGAATAAGCCAACAAGATTGGAATATCTAAATTAATAGTTTAACTTTTCTAAGCCATACAGAAGAAAATATACGGAATAAGCCAACAAGATTAGAATATCTAAATTAATAGTATAACTTTTCTAAGCCATACAGAAGAAAATATACGGAATAAGCCAACAAGATTAGAATATCGAAATTAATGGTATAACTTTTCTAAGCCATACAGAAGAAAATATACGGAATAAGCCAACAAGATTAGAATATCTAAATTAATAGTATAACTTTTCTAAGCCACACAGAAGAAAATATACGGAATAAGCCAACAAGATTAGAATATCTAAATTAATAGTAGAACTTTTCTAAGCCACACAGAAGAAAATATACGGAATAAGCCAACAAGATTAGAATATCTAAATTAATAGTATAACTTTTCTAAGCCATACAGAAGAAAATATACGGAATAAGCCAACAAGATTAGAATATCTAAATTAATAGTATAACTTTTCTAAGCCACACAGAAGAAAATATACGGAATAAGCCAACAAGATTAGAATATCTAAATTAATTGTATAACTTTTCTAAGCCATACAGAAGAAAATATACGGAATAAGCCAACAAGATTAGAATATCTAAATTAATAGTATAACTTTTCTAAGCCATACAGAAGAAAATATACGGAATAAGCCAACAAAATTACAATGTCTAAATGAATAGTAAAACTTTTCTAAGCCACACAGAAGAAAATATACGGAATAAGCCAACAAGATTAGAATATCTAAATTAATAGTATAAATTTTCTAAGCCATACAGAAGAAAATATACGGAATAAGCCAACAAGATTAGAATATCTAAATTAAGAGTATAACTTTTCTAAGCCATACGGAAGAAAATATACGGAATAAGCCAACAAGATTAGAATATCTAAATTAATAGTATAACTTTTCTAAGCCATACAGAAGAAAATATACGGAATAAGCCAACAAGATTAGAATATCTAAATTAATTGTATAACTTTTCTAAGCCATACAGAAGAAAATGTACGGAATAAGCCAACAAGATTAGAATATCTAAATTAATAGTATAACTTTTCTAAGCCACACAGAAGAAAATATACGGAATAAGCCAACAAGATAAGAATATCTAAATTAATAGTATAACTTTTCTAAGCCATACAGAAGAAAATATACGGAATAAGCCAACAAGATTAGAATATCTAAAATAATAGTATAACTTTTCTAAGCCACACAGAAGAAAATATACGGAATAAGGCAACAAGATTAGAATATCTAAATTAATAGTATAACTTTTCTAAGCCATACAGAAGAAAATATACGGAATAAGCCAACAAGATTAGAATATCTAAATTAATAGTATAAATTTTTTAAGCCATACAGAAGAAAATATACGGAATAAGCCGACAAGATTAGAATATCTAAATTAAGAGTATAACTTTTCTAAGCCATACAGAAGAAAATATACGGAATAAGCCGACAAGATTAGAATATCTAAATTAATAGTATAACTTTTCTAAGCCATACAGAAGAAAATATACGGGATAAGCCAACAAGATTAGAATATCGAAATTAATAGTATAACTTTTCTAAGCCACACAGAAGAAAATATACGGAATAAGCCAACAAGATTAGAATATCTAAATTAATAGTATAAATTTTCTAAGCCATACAGAAGAAAATATACGGAAAAGCCAACAAGATTAGAATATCTAAATTAATAGTATAACTTTTCTAAGCCACACAGAAGAAAATATACGGAATAAGCCAACAAGATTAGAATATCTAAATTAATAGTATAACTTTTCTAAGCCACACAGAAGAAAATATACGGAATAAGCCAACAAGATTAGAATATCTAAATTAATAGTATAACTTTTCTAAGCCATGCAGAAGAAAATATACGGAATAAGCCAACAAGATTAGAATATCTAAATTAATAGTATAACTTTTCTAAGCCATACAGAAGAAAATATACGGAATAAGCCAACAAGATTACAATGTCTAAATGAATAGTAAAACTTTTCTAAGCCACACAGAAGAAAATATACGGAATAAGCCAACAAGATTAGAATATCTAAATTAATAGTATAAATTTTCTAAGCCATACAGAAGAAAATATACGGAATAAGCCAACAAGATTAGAATATCTAAATTAATAGTATAACTTTTCTAAGCCATACAGAAGAAAATATACGGAATAAGCCAACAAGATTAGAATATCTAAATTAATAGTATAAATTTTCTAAGCCATACAGAAGAAAATATACGGAATAAGCCAACAAGATTAGAATATCTAAATTAAGAGTATAACTTTTCTAAGCCATACGGAAGAAAATATACGGAATAAGCCAACAAGATTAGAATATCTAAATTAATAGTATAACTTTTCTAAGCCATACAGAAGAAAATATACGGAATAAGCCAACAAGATTAGAATATCTAAATTAATTGTATAACTTTTCTAAGCCATACAGAAGAAAATATACGGAATAAGCCAACAAGATTAGAATATCTAAATTAATAGTATAACTTTTCTAAGCCACACAGAAGAAAATATACGGAATAAGCCAACAAGATTAGAATATCTAAATTAAGAGTATAATTTTCTAAGCCATACGGAAGAAAATATACGGAATAAGCCAACAAGATTAGAATATCTAAATTAATAGTATAACTTTTCTAAGCCACACAGAAGAAAATATACGGAATAAGCCAACAAGATTAGAATATCTAAATTAAGAGTATAATTTTCTAAGCCATACGGAAGAAAATATACGGAATAAGCCAACAAGATTAGAATATCTAAATTAATAGTATAACTTTTCTAAGCCATACAGAAGAAAATATACGGAATAAGCCAACAAGATTAGAATATCTAAATTAATAGTATAAATTTTCTAAGCCATACAGAAGAAAATATACGGAATAAGCCAACAAGATTAGAATATCTAAATTAATAGTATAACTTTTCTAAGCCATACAGAAGAAAATATACGGAATAATCCAACAAGATTAGAATATCTAAATTAATAGTATAATTTTTCTAAGCCATACAGAAGAAAATATACGGGATAAGCCAACAAGATTAGAATATCGAAATTAATAGTTTAACTTTTCTTAGCCATACTGAAGAAAATATACGGAATAAGCCAACAAGATTAAAATATCTAAATTAATAATTTAACTTTTCGTAGCCATACAGAAGAAAATATACGGAATAAGCCAACAAGATTAGAATATCTAAATTAATAGTATAACTTTTCTAAGCCATACAGAAAAAAATATACGGAATAAGCCAACAAGATTAGAATATCTAAATTAATAGTATAACTTTTCTAAGCCATACAGAAGAAAATATACGGAATAAGCCAACAAGATTACAATGTCTAAATGAATAGTATAACATTTCTTAGCCATACAGAAGAAAATATACGGAATACGCCATCAAGATTAGAATATCTTAATTAATAATATAAATTTTCTAAGCCATACAGAAGAAAATATACGGAATAAGCCAACAAGATTAGAATATATAAATTAATAGTATAACTTTTCTTAGCCATACATAAGAAAATATACGGGATAAGCCAACAAGATTAGAATATCTTAATTAATAATATAACTTTTCTAAGCCATACAGAAGAAAACATATTGAATAAGCCAACAAGATTAGAATATCTAAATTAATAGAATAACTTTTCTAAGCCATACAGAAGAAAATATACGGAATAAGCCAACAAGATTGGAATATCTAAATTAATAGTTTAACTTTTCTAAGCCATACAGAAGAAAATATACGGAATAAGCCAACAAGATTAGAATATCTAAATTAATAGTATAACTTTTCTAAGCCATACAGAAGAAAATATACGGAATAAGCCAACAAGATTAGAATATCGAAATTAATGGTATAACTTTTCTAAGCCATACAGAAGAAAATATACGGAATAAGCCAACAAGATTAGAATATCTAAATTAATAGTATAACTTTTCTAAGCCACACAGAAGAAAATATACGGAATAAGCCAACAAGATTAGAATATCTAAATTAATAGTATAACTTTTCTCTCCACACAGAAGAAAATATACGCAATAAGCCAACAAGATTAGAATATCTAAATGAATAATTTAACTTTTCTAAGCCACACAGAAGAAAATATACGGAATAAGCCAACAAGATTAGAATATCTAAATTAATAGTAGAACTTTTCTAAGCCACACAGAAGAAAATATACGGAATAAGCCAACAAGATTAGAATATCTAAATTAATAGTATAACTTTTCTAAGCCATACAGAAGAAAATATACGGAATAAGCCAACAAGATTAGAATATCTAAATTAATAGTATAACTTTTCTAAGCCATACAGAAGAAAATATACGGAATAAGCCAACAAGATTAGAATATCGAAATTAATGGTATAACTTTTCTAAGCCATACTGAAGAAAATATACGGAATAAGCCAACAAGATTAGAATATCTAAATTAATAGTATAACTTTTCTAAGCCACACAGAAGAAAATATACGGAATAAGCCAACAAGATTGGAATATCTAAATTAATAGTATAACTTTTCTCAGCCACACAGAAGAAAATATACGGAATAAGCCAACAAGATTAGAATATCTAAATGAATAATTTAACTTTTCTAAGCCACACAGAAGAAAATATACGGAATAAGCCAACAAGATTAGAATATCTAAATTAATAGTAGAACTTTTCTAAGCCACACAGAAGAAAATATACGGAATAAGCCAACAAGATTAGAATATCTAAATTAATAGTATAACTTTTCTAAGCCATACAGAAGAAAATATACGGAATAAGCCAACAAGATTAGAATATCTAAATTAATAGTATAACTTTTCTAAGCCATACAGAAGAAAATATACGGAATAAGCCAACAAGATTAGAATATCTAAATTAATAGTATAACTTTTCTAAGCCACACAGAAGAAAATATACGGAATAAGCCAACAGGATTAGAATATCTAAATTAATAGTATAACTTTTCTAAGCCACACAGAAGAAAATATACGGAATAAGCCAACAAGATTAGAATATCTAAATTAATAGTATAAATTTTCTAAGCCATACAGAAGAAAATATACGGAATAAGCCAACAAGTTTAGAATATCTAAATTAATAGTATAACTTTTCTAAGCCATACAGAAGAAAATATACGGAATAAGCCAACAAGATTAGAATATCTAAATTAATAGTATAACTTTTCTAAGCCACACAGAAGAAAATATACGGAATAAGCCAACAGGATTAGAATATCTAAATTAATAGTATAACTTTTCTAAGCAACACAGAAGAAAATATACGGAATAAGCCAACAAGAATAGAATATCTAAATTAATAGTATAAATTTTCTAAGCCATACAGAAGAAAATATACGGAATAAGCCCACAAGATTAGAATATCTAAATTAATAGTATAACTTTTCTAAGCCACACAGAAGAAAATATACGGAATAAGCCAACAAGATTAGAATATCTAAATTAATAGTATAACTTTTCTAAGCCACACAGAAGAAAATATACGGAATAAGCCAACAAGATTAGAATATCTAAATTAATAGTATAACTTTTCTAAGCCATACTGAAGAAAATATACGGAATAAGCCAACAAGATTAGAATATCTAAATTAATAGTATAACTTTTCTAAGCCATACAGAAGAAAATATACGGGATAAGCCAACAAGATTAGAATATCGAAATTAATAATATACCTTTTCTAAGCCATACAGATGAAAATATACGGGATAAGCCAACAAGATTAGAATATCGAAATTAATAGTTTAACTTTTCGTAGCCATACTGAAGAAAATATACGGAATAAGCCAACAAGATTGGAATATCTAAATTAATAGTTTAACTTTTCGTAGCCATACTGAAGAAAATATACGGGATAAGCCAACAAGATTAGAATATCGAAATTAATAATATACCTTTTCTAAGCCATACAGATGAAAATATACGGGATAAGCCAACAAGATTAGAATATCGAAATTAATAGTTTAACTTTTCGTAGCCATACTGAAGAAAATATACGGAATAAGCCAACAAGATTGGAATATCTAAATTAATAGTTTAACTTTTCTAAGCCATACAGAAGAAAATATACGGAATAAGCCAACAAGATTAGAATATCTAAATTAATAGTATAACTTTTCTAAGCCATACAGAAGAAAATATACGGAATAAGCCAACAAGATTAGAATATCGAAATTAATGGTATAACTTTTCTAAGCCATACAGAAGAAAATATACGGAATAAGCCAACAAGATTAGAATATCTAAATTAATAGTATAACTTTTCTAAGCCACACAGAAGAAAATATACGGAATAAGCCAACAAGATTAGAATATCTAAATTAATAGTAGAACTTTTCTAAGCCACACAGAAGAAAATATACGGAATAAGCCAACAAGATTAGAATATCTAAATTAATAGTATAACTTTTCTAAGCCATACAGAAGAAAATATACGGAATAAGCCAACAAGATTAGAATATCTAAATTAATAGTATAACTTTTCTAAGCCATACAGAAGAAAATATACGGAATAAGCCAACAAGATTAGAATATCTAAATTAATAGTATAACTTTTCTAAGCCACACAGAAGAAAATATACGGAATAAGCCAACAGGATTAGAATATCTAAATTAATAGTATAACTTTTCTAAGCCACACAGAAGAAAATATACGGAATAAGCCAACAAGATTAGAATATCTAAATTAATAGTATAAATTTTCTAAGCCATACAGAAAAAAATATACGGAATAAGCCAACAAGATTAGAATATCTAAATTAATAGTATAAGTTTTCTAAGCCACACAGAAGAAAATATACGGAATAAGCCAACAAGATTAGAATATCTAAATTAATAGTATAACTTTTCTAAGCCACACAGAAGAAAACATACGGAATAAGCCAACAAGATTAGAATATCTAAATTAATTGTATAACTTTTCCATGCCATACAGAAGAAAATATACGGAATAAGCCAACAAGATTAGAATATCTAAATTAATAGTATAACTTTTCTAAGCCATACAGAAGAAAATATACGGAATAAGCCAACAAGATTACAATGTCTAAATGAATAGTAAAACTTTTCTAAGCCACACAGAAGAAAATATACGGAATAAGCCAACAAGATTAGAATATCTAAATTAATAGTATAAATTTTCTAAGCCATACAGAAGAAAATATACGGAATAAGCCAACAAGATTAGAATATCTAAATTAAGAGTATAACTTTTCTAAGCCATACGGAAGAAAATATACGGAATAAGCCAACAAGATTAGAATATCTAAATTAATAGTATAACTTTTCTAAGCCACACAGAAGAAAATATACGGAATAAGCCAACAAGATTAGAATATCTAAATTAAGAGTATAACTTTTCTAAGCCATACAGAAGAAAATATACGGAATAAGCCAACAAGATTAGAATATCTAAATTAATTGTATAACTTTTCTAAGCCATACAGAAGAAAATATACGGAATAAGCCAACAAGATTAGAATATCTAAATTAATAGTATAACTTTTCTAAGCCACACAGAAGAAAATATACGGAATAAGCCAACAAGATAAGAATATCTAAATTAATAGTATAACTTTTCTAAGCCATACAGAAGAAAATATACGGGATAAGCCAACAAGATTAGAATATCGAAATTAATAGTATAACTTTTCTAAGCCACACAGAAGAAAATATACGGAATAAGCCAACAAGATTAGAATATCTAAATTAATAGTATAAATTTTCTAAGCCATACAGAAGAAAATATACGGAATAAGCCAACAAGATTAGAATATCTAAATTAATAGTATAACTTTTCTAAGCCACACAGAAGAAAATATACGGAATAAGCCAACAAGATTAGAATATCTAAATTAATAGTATAACTTTTCTAAGCCACACAGAAGAAAATATACGGAATAAGCCAACAAGATTAGAATATCTAAATTAATAGTATAACTTTTCTAAGCCATACAGAAGAAAATATACGGAATAAGCCAACAAGATTAGAATATCTAAATTAATAGTATAACTTTTCTAAGCCATACAGAAGAAAATATACGGAATAAGCCAACAAGATTACAATGTCTAAATGAATAGTAAAACTTTTCTAAGCCACACAGAAGAAAATATACGGAATAAGCCAACAAGATTAGAATATCTAAATTAATAGTATAAATTTTCTAAGCCATACAGAAGAAAATATACGGAATAAGCCAACAAGATTAGAATATCTAAATTAAGAGTATAACTTTTCTAAGCCATACGGAAGAAAATATACGGAATAAGCCAACAAGATTAGAATATCTAAATTAATAGTATAACTTTTCTAAGCCATACAGAAGAAAATATACGGAATAAGCCAACAAGATTAGAATATCTAAATTAATTGTATAACTTTTCTAAGCCATACAAAAGAAAATATACGGAATAAGCCAACAAGATTAGAATATCTAAATTAATAGTATAACTTTTCTAAGCCACACAGAAGAAAATATACGGAATAAGCCAACAAGATTAGAATATCTAAATTAAGAGTATAATTTTCTAAGCCATACAGAGGAAAATATACGGAATAAGCCAACAAGATTAGAATATCTAAATTAATAGTATAAATTTTCTAAGCCATACAGAAGAAAATATACGGAATAAGCCAACAAGATTAGAATATCTAAATTAAGAGTATAACTTTTCTAAGCCATACAGAAGAAAATATACGGAATAAGCCAACAAGATTACAATATCTAAATGAATAGTAAAACTTTTCTAAGCCACACAGAAGAAAATATACGGAATAAGCCAACAAGATTAGAATATCTAAATTAATAGTATAATTTTTCTAAGCCATACAGAAGAAAATATACGGGATAAGCCAACAAGATTAGAATATCGAAATTAATAATTTAACTTTTCGTAGCCATACTGAAGAAAATATACGGAATAAGCCAACAAGATTAGAATATCTAAATTAATAATTTAACTTTTCGTAGCCATACAGAAGAAAATATACGGAATAAGCCAACAAGATTAGAATATCTAAATTAATAGTATAACTTTTCTAAGCCATACAGAAAAAAATATACGGAATAAGCCAACAAGATTAGAATATGTAAATTAATAGTATAACTTTTCTAAGCCACACAGAAGAAAATATACGGAATAAGCCAACAAGATTACAATGTCTAAATGAATAGTATAACATTTCTTAGCCATACAGAAATAAATATACGGAATACGCCATCAAGATTAGAATATCTTAATTAATAATATAAATTTTCTTAGCCATACAGAAGAAAATATACGGAATAAGCCAACAAGATTAGAATATATAAATTAATAGTATAACTTTTCTTAGCCATACATAAGAAAATATACGGGATAAGCCAACAAGATTAGAATATCTTAATTAATAATATAACTTTTCTAAGCCATACAGAAGAAAACATATTGAATAAGCCAACAAGATTAGAATATCTAAATTAATAGAATAACTTTTCTAAGCCATACAGAAGAAAACATACGGAATAAGCCAACAAGATTAGAATATCTAAATTAATAGTAGAACTTTTCTCAGCCACACAGAAGAAAATATACGGAATAAGCCAACAAGATTAGAATATGTAAATTAATTGTAAAACTTATCTAAGCCATACAGACGAAAATATATAGAATAAGCCAAAAAGATTGGAATATCTAAATTAATTGTATAACTTTTTTAAGCCATACAGAAGAAAACATACGGAAAAAGCCAACAAGATTTGAATATCTAAATAAATAATATAACTTTTCTCAGCCATACGGAAGAAAGTATACGGAATAAGCCAACAAGATTAGAATATCTAAATTAATAGTATAACTTTCTCAGCCATACAGAAGAAAATATACGGAATTCGCAAACAAGATTAAAATATCTAAATTAATAGTATAACTTTTCTCAGCCATACAGAAGAAAATATACGGAATAAGCTAACAAGATTAGAATATCTAAATTAATAGTATAACTTTTCTCAGCCATACAGAAGAAAATATACGGAATAAGCCAACAAGATTAGAATATCTAAATTAAGAGTATAACTTTTTTAAGCCATACAGAAGAAAATATACGGAATAAGCCAACAAGATTAGAATATCTAAATTAAGAGTATAACTTTTTTAAGCCATACAGAAGAAAATATACGGAATAAGCCAACAAGATTACAATATCTAAATTAATAGTATAACTTTTCTAAGCCACACAGAAGAAAATATACAAATAAGCCAAAAAGATTAGAATATCTAAATTAATTGTATAACTTTTCTTAACAATACAGAAGAAAATATACGGGATAAGCCAACAAGATTAGAATATCTAAATTAATAATATAACTTTTCTTAGCCATACAGATGAAAATATACGGGATAAGCCAACAAGATTAGAATATCTAAATTAATTGTATAATTTTTCTCAGCCATACCGAAGAAAATATATGGAATAAGCCAACAAGATTAGAATATCTAAATTAATAGTATAACTTTTCTTAGCCATACAGAAGAAAATATACGGGATAAGCCAACAAGATTAGAATATCCAAATTAATATAATAACTTTTCTTAGCCATACAGAAGAAATTATGCGGAATAAGTCAACAAGATTAGTATATCTAAATAATTAGAATAACTTTTCTAAGCCATACAGAAGAAAATGTACGGAATAAGCCAACAAGATTAGAATATCTAAATTAATAGTATAACTTTTCTAAGCCATACAGAAGAAAATGTACGGAATAAGCCAACAAGATTAGAAAATCTAAATTAATAATATAACTTTTCTTAGCCATACAGAAGATAATATACGGGATAAGCCAACAAGATTAGAATATCCAAATTAATAATATAACTTTTCTTAGCCATACAGAAGAAATTATGCGGAATAAGCCAACAATATTAGAATATCTGAATTAATAGTATCGCTTTTTTAAGCCATGCAGAAGAAAATATACGGAATAAGCCAACAAGATTAGAATACCTAAATTAATAGTATAACTTTTCTAAGCCATACAGAAGAAAATATACGGAATAAGCCAACAAGATTAGAATATCTAAATTAATAGTATAACTTTTCTATGCCATACAGAAGAAAATATACGGAATAAGCCAACAAGATTAGAATATCTAAATTAATAATATAACTTTTCTTAGCCATACAGAAGAAAATATACAGAATAAGCCAACAAGATTACAATATCTAAATTAATAGTGTAACTTTTCTTAGCCATACAGAAGAAAATATACGGAATAAGCCAACAAGATTAGAATATATAAATTAATAGTATAAGTTTTCTAAGCCATACAGAAGAAAATATACGGAATAAGCCAACAAGATTAGAAAATCTAAATTAATAATATAACTTTTCTTAGCCATACAGAAGAAAATATACGGAATAAGCCAACAAGATTACAATATCTAAATTAATAGTATAACTTTTCTTAGCCATACAGAAAAAAATATACGGAATACGCCATCAAGATTAGAATATCTTAATTAATAATATAAATTTTCTTAGCCATACAGAAGAAAATATACGGAATAAGCCAACAAGATTAGAATATATAAATTAATATTATAACTTTTCTAAGCCATACAGAAGAAAATATACGGAATAAGCCAACAAGATTAGAATATCTAAATTAATAGTATAACTTTTCTAAGCCATACAGAAGAAAATATACGGAATAAGCCAACAAGATTAGAAAATCTAAAATAATAATATAACTTTTCTTAGCCATACAGAAGAAAATATACGGAATAAGCCAACAAGATTAGAATATCTAAATTAATAGTATAACTTTTCTAAGCCATACAGAAGAAAATATACGGAATAAGCCAACAAGATTACAATGTCTAAATTAATAGTATAACATTTCTTAGCCATACAGAAGAAAATATACGGAATACGCCATCAAGATTAGAATATCTTAATTAATAATATAAATTTTCTTAGCCATACATAAGAAAATATACGGGATAAGCCAACAAGATTAGATTATCTTAATTAATAATATAACTTTTCTAAGCCATACAGAAGAAAATATGCGGAATAAGCCAACAAGATTAGAATATCTAAATTAATAGTATAACTTTTCTTAGCCATACAGAAGAAAATATACGGGATAAGCCAACAAGATTAGAATATCCAAATTAATAGTATAACTTTTCTAAGCCATACAGAAGAAAATATACGGAATAAGCCAACAAGATTAGAATATCTAAATTAATAGTATAACTTTTTTAAGCCATGCAGAAGAAAATATACAAATAAGCCAACAAGATTAGAATATCTAAATTAATTGTATAACTTTTCTTAACAATACAGAAGAAAATATACGGGATAAGCCAACAAGATTATAATATCTAAATTAATAATATAACTTTTCTTAGCCATACAAAAGAAAATATACGGAATAAGCCAACAAGATTAGAATATCTAAATTAATTGTATAACTTTTCTCAGCCATACCGAAGAAAATATATGGAATAAGCCAACAAGATTAGTATATCTAAATTAATAGTATAACTTTTCTTAGCCATACAGAAGAAAATATACGGGATAAGCCAACAAGATTAGAAAATCTAAATTAATAATATAACTTTTCTTAGCCATACAGAAGTAAATACACGGATTAAGCCAACAAGATTAGAATATCTTAATTTATAATATAACTTTTCTTAGCCATACAGACGAAAATATACGGAATAAGCCAACAAGATTAGAATATCTAAATTAATAGTATAACTTTTCTTAGCCATACAGAAGAAAATGTACGGGATAAGCCAACAAGATTAAAATATCTTAATTAATAATATTACTTTTCTAAGCCATGCAGAAGAAAATATACAAATAAGCCAACAAGATTAGAATATCTAAATTAATTGTATATCTTTTCTTAACAATACAGAAGAAAATATACGGGATAAGCCAACAAGATAAGAATATCTAAATTAATAATATAACTTTTCTTAGCCATACAGAAGAAAATATACGGAATAAGCCAACAAGATTAGAATATCTAAACTAATTGTATAACTTTTCTCAGCCATACCGAAGAAAATATATGGAATAAGCCAACAAGATTAGAATATCTAAATTAATAGTATAACTTTTCTTAGCCATACCGAAGAAAATATACGGAATAAGTCAACAAGATTAGAATATCTAAATTAATAGTATTACTTTTTTAAGCCATACAGAAGAAAATATACGGAATAAGCCAACAAGATTAGAACATATAAATTAATAGTATAACTTTTCTAAGCCATACTGAAGAAAATATACGGGATAAGCCAACAAGATTAGAATATCTAAATTAATAATATAAATTTTCTTAGCCATACAGAAGAAAATATACGGAATAAGCCAACAAGATTACAATATCTAAATTAATTGTATAACTTTTCTTAGCCATACAGAAGAAAATATACGGAATAAGCCAACAAGATTAGAATATCTAAATTAATAATATAAATTTTCTTAGCCATACAGAAGAAAATATACGGAATAAGCCAACAAGATTACAATATCTAAATTAATATTATAATTTTTCTTACCCATACAGAAGAAAATATACGGGATAAGCCAACAAGATTAGAATATCTAAATTAATAATATAACTTTTCTTAGCCATACAGAAGAAAATATACGGAATAAGCCAACAAGATTACAATATCTAAATTAATAGTATAATTTTTCTTAGCCATACAGAAGAAAATATACGGGATAAGCCAACAAGATTAGAATATCTAAATTAATAATATAACTTTTCTTTGCCATACAGAAGAAAATATACGGAATAAGCCATCAAGATTAGAATATCTTAATTAATAATATAAATTTTCTTAGCCATACAGAAGAAAATATACGGAATAAGCCAACAAGATTAGAATATATAAATTAATAGTATAACTTTTCTTAGCCATACATAAGAAAATATACGGGATAAGCCAACAAGATTAGAATATATTAATTAATAATATAACTTTTCTAAGCCATACAGAAGAAAATATGCGGAATAAGCCAACAAGATTAGAATATCTAAATTAATAGTATTACTTTTCTTAGCCATACAGAAGAAAATATACGGGATAAGCCAACAAGATTAGAGTATCTAAATTAATAGTATAACTTTTTTAAGCCATGCAGAAGAAAATATACAAATAAGCCAACAAGATTAGAATATCTAAATTAATTGTATAACTTTTCTTTACAATACAGAAGAAAATATACGGAATAAGCCAACAAGATTAGAATATCTAAATTAATAATATAACTTTTCTCAGCCATACAGAAGAAAATATACGGAATAAGCCAACAAGATTAGAATATATAAATTAATAGTATAACTTTTCTAAGCCATACAGAAGAAAATATACGGAATAAGCCAACCAGATTACAATATCTAAATTAATAGTATAACTTTTCTTAGCCATACAGAAGAAAATATACGGGATAAGCCAACAAGATTTGAAAATCTAAATTAATAATATAACTTTTCTTAGCCATACATAAGTAAATATACGGAATAAGCCAACAAGATTAGAATATCTTAATTAATAATATAACTTTTCTTAGCCATACAGAAGAAAATATACGGAATAAGCCAACAAGATTAGAATATCTAAATTAATGGTATAACTTTTCTTAGCCATACAGAAGAAAATGTACGGGATAAGCCAACAAGATTAAAATATCTTAATTAATAATATAACTTTTCTAAGCCATACAGAAGAAAATATGCGGAATAAGCCAACAAGATTAGAATATCTAAATTAATAGTATAACTTTTCTTAGCCATACAGAAGATAATATACGGTATAAGCCAACAAGATTAGAATATCCAAATTAATAATATAACTTTTCTTAGCCATACAGAAGCAATTATGCGGAATAAGCCAACAAGATTAGAATATCTGAATTAATAGTATCGCTTTTCTAAGCCATACGGAAGAAAATATACGGAATAAGCCAACAAGATTAGAATATATAAATTAATAGTATAACTTTTCTTAGCCATACAGAAGAAAATATACGGAATAAGCCAACAAGATTAGAATATATAAATTAATAGTATAACTTTTCTAAGCCATACAGAAGAAAATATACGGAATAAGCCAACCAGATTACAATATCTAAATTAATAGTATAACTTTTCTAAGCCATACAGAAGAAAATATACGGACTATGCCAACAAGATTAGAAAATCTAAATTAATAATATAATTTTTCTTAGCCATACAGAAGTAAATATACGGAATAAGCCAACAAGATTAGGATATCTTAATTAATAATATCACTTTTCTTAGCCATACAGAAGAAAATATACGGAATAAGCCAACAAGTTTAGAATATCTAAATTAATAGTGTAACTTTTCTTAGCCATACAGAAGAAAATGTACGGGATAAGCCAACAAGATTAAAATATCTTAAGTAATAATATAACTTTTCTAAGCCATACAGAAGAAAATATGCGGAATAAGCCAACAAGATTAGAATATCTAAATTAATAGTATAACTTTTCTTAGCCATACAGAAGATAATATACGGGATAAGCCAACAAGATTAGAATATCCAAATTAATAATATAACTTTTCTTAGCCATACAGAAGAAATTATGCGGAATAAGCCAACACGATTAGAATATCATAATTAATAGTATCGCTTTTCTAAGCCATACAGAAGAAAATATACGGAATAAGCCAACAAGATTAGAATATCTAAATTAATAGTATAACTTTTCTAAGCCATACAGAAGAAAATATACGGGATAAGCCAACAAGATTAGAAAATCTAAATTAATAATATAACTTTTCTTAGCCATACAGAAGTAAATATACGGAATAAGCCAACAAGATTACAATATCTAAATTAATAGTATAACTTTTCTTAGCCATACAGAAGAAAATATACGGAATAAGCCATCAAGATTAGAATATCTTAATTAATAATATAACTTTTCTAAGCCATACAGAAGAAAATATGTTGAATAAGCCAACAAGATTAGAATATCTGAATTGATAGTATAACTTTTCTTAGCCATACAGAAGAAAATATACGGGATAAGCCAACAAGATTAGAATATCCAAATTAATAGTATAACTTTTCTAAGCCATACAGAAGAAAATATGCGGAATAAGCCAACAAGATTAGAATATCTAAATTAATAGTATAACTTTTTTAAGCAATACAGAAGAAATTATACGGAATAAGCCAACAAGATTAAAATTTTTAAATTAATAGTATAACTTTCTTAGCCATACAGAAGAAATTTTACGGAATAAGCCATCAAGATTAGAATATCTTAATTAATAATATAACTTTTCTTAGCCATACAGAAGAAAATATACGGAATAAGCCAACAAGATTAGAATATCTAAATTAATAGTATAACTTTTCTTAGCCATACAGAAGAAAATGTACGGGATAAGCCAACAAAATTAAAATATCTTAATTAATAATATAACTTTTCTAAGCCATGCAGAAGAAAATATACAAATAAGCCAACATGATTAGAATATCTAAATTAATTGTATATCCTTTCTTAACAATACAGAAGAAAATATACGGGATAAGCCAACAAGATAAGAATATCTATATTAATAATATAACTTTTCTTAGCCATACAGAAAAAAATATACGGAATAAGCCAACAAGATTAGAATATCTAAACTAATTGTATAACTTTTCTCAGCCATACCGAAGAAAATATATGGAATAAGCCAACAAGATTAGAATATCTAAATTAATAGTATAACTTTTCTTAGCCATACCGAAGAAAATATACGGAATAAGTCAACAAGATTAGAATATCTAAATTAATAGTATTACTTTTTTAAGCCATACAGAAGAAAATATACGGAATAAGCCAACAAGATTAGAACATATAAATTAATAGTATAACTTTTCTAAGCCATACAGAAGAAAATATACGGGATAAGCCAACAAGATTAGAATATCTAAATTAATAATATAAATTTTCTTAGCCATACAGAAGAAAATATACGGAATAAGCCAACAAGATTACAATATCTAAATTAATTGTATAACTTTTCTTAGCCATACAGAAGAAAATATACGGAATAAGCCAACAAGATTAGAATATCTAAATTAATAATATAAATTTTCTTAGCCATACAGAAGAAAATATACGGAATAAGCCAACAAGATTACAATATCTAAATTAATATTATAATTTTTCTTACCCATACAGAAGAAAATATACGGGATAAGCCAACAAGATTAGAATATCTAAATTAATAATATAACTTTTCTTAGCCATACAGAAGAAAATATACGGAATAAGCCAACAAGATTACAATATCTAAATTAATAGTATAATTTTTCTTAGCCATACAGAAGAAAATATACGGGATAAGCCAACAAGATTAGAATATCTAAATTAATAATATAACTTTTCTTTGCCATACAGAAGAAAATATACGGAATAAGCCATCAAGATTAGAATATCTTAATTAATAATATAAATTTTCTTAGCCATACAGAAGAAAATATACGGAATAAGCCAACAAGATTAGAATATATAAATTAATAGTATAACTTTTCTTAGCCATACATAAGAAAATATACGGGATAAGCCAACAAGATTAGAATATATTAATTAATAATATAACTTTTCTAAGCCATACAGAAGAAAATATGCGGAATAAGCCAACAAGATTAGAATATCTAAATTAATAGTATAACTTTTCTTAGCCATACAGAAGAAAATATACGGGATAAGCCAACAAGATTAGAGTATCTAAATTAATAGTATAACTTTTTTAAGCCATGCAGAAGAAAATATACAAATAAGCCAACAAGATTAGAATATCTAAATTAATTGTATAACTTTTCTTTACAATACAGAAGAAAATATACGGAATAAGCCAACAAGATTAGAATATCTAAATTAATAATATAACTTTTCTCAGCCATACAGAAGAAAATATACGGAATAAGCCAACAAGATTAGAATATATAAATTAATAGTATAACTTTTCTAAGCCATACAGAAGAAAATATACGGAATAAGCCAACCAGATTACAATATCTAAATTAATAGTATAACTTTTCTTAGCCATACAGAAGAAAATATACGGGATAAGCCAACAAGATTAGAAAATCTAAATTAATAATATAACTTTTCTTAGCCATACATAAGTAAATATACGGAATAAGCCAACAAGATTAGAATATCTTAATTAATAATATAACTTTTCTGAGCCATACAGAAGAAAATATACGGAATAAGCCAACAAGATTAGAATATCTAAATTAATGGTATAACTTTTCTTAGCCATACAGAAGAAAATGTACGGGATAAGCCAACAAGATTAAAATATCTTAATTAATAATATAACTTTTCTAAGCCATACAGAAGAAAATATGCGGAATAAGCCAACAAGATTAGAATATCTAAATTAATAGTATAACTTTTCTTAGCCATACAGAAGATAATATACGGTATAAGCCAACAAGATTAGAATATCCAAATTAATAATATAACTTTTCTTAGCCATACAGAAGAAATTATGCGGAATAAGCCAACAAGATTAGAATATCTGAATTAATAGTATCGCTTTTCTAAGCCATACGGAAGAAAATATACGGAATAAGCCAACAAGATTAGAATATATAAATTAATAGTATAACTTTTCTTAGCCATACAGAAGAAAATATACGGAATAAGCCAACAAGATTAGAATATATAAATTAATAGTATAACTTTTCTAAGCCATACAGAAGAAAATATACGGAATAAGCCAACCAGATTACAATATCTAAATTAATAGTATAACTTTTCTAAGCCATACAGAAGAAAATATACGGACTATGCCAACAAGATTAGAAAATCTAAATTAATAATATAATTTTTCTTAGCCATACAGAAGTAAATATACGGAATAAGCCAACAAGATTAGGATATCTTAATTAATAATATCACTTTTCTTAGCCATACAGAAGAAAATATACGGAATAAGCCAACAAGTTTAGAATATCTAAATTAATAGTGTAACTTTTCTTAGCCATACAGAAGAAAATGTACGGGATAAGCCAACAAGATTAAAATATCTTAAGTAATAATATAACTTTTCTAAGCCATACAGAAGAAAATATGCGGAATAAGCCAACAAGATTAGAATATCTAAATTAATAGTATAACTTTTCTTAGCCATACAGAAGATAATATACGGGATAAGCAAACAAGATTAGAATATCCAAATTAATAATATAACTTTTCTTAGCCATACAGAAGAAATTATGCGGAATAAGCCAACACGATTAGAATATCTGAATTAATAGTATCGCTTTTCTAAGCCATACAGAAGAAAATATACGGAATAAGCCAACAAGATTAGAATATCTAAATTAATAGTATAACTTTTCTAAGCCATACAGAAGAAAATATACGGGATAAGCCAACAAGATTAGAAAATCTAAATTAATAATATAACTTTTCTAAGCCATACAGAAGAAAATATGCGGAATAAGCCAACAAGATTACAATATCTAAATTAATAGTATAACTTTTCTTAGCCATACAGAAGAAAATATACGGAATTAGCCAACAAGATTAGAATATCCAAATTAATAGTATAACTTTTCTAAGCCATACAGAAGAAAATATACAGAATAAGCCAACAAGATTAGAATATCTAAATTAATAGTATAACTTTTTTAAGCAATACAGAAGAAATTATACGGAATAAGCCAACAAGATTAAAATTTTTAAATTAATAGTATAACTTTCTTAGCCATACAGAAGAAATTTTACGGAATAAGCCATCAAGATTAGAATATCTTAATTAATAATATAACTTTTCTTAGCCATACAGAAGAAAATATACGGAATAAGCCAACAAGATTAGAATATCTAAATTAATAGTATAACTTTTCTTAGCCATACAGAAGAAAATGTACGGGATAAGCCAACAAAATTAAAATATCTTAATTAATAATATAACTTTTCTAAGCCATGCAGAAGAAAATATACAAATAAGCCAACAAGATTAGAATATCTAAATTAATTGTATATCCTTTCTTAACAATACAGAAGAAAATATACGGGATAAGCCAACAAGATAAGAATATCTATATTAATAATATAACTTTTCTTAGCCATACAGAAGAAAATATACGGAATAAGCCAACAAGATTAGAATATCTAAACTAATTGTATAACTTTTCTCAGCCATACCGAAGAAAATATATGGAATAAGCCAACAAGATTAGAATATCTAAATTAATAGTATAACTTTTCTTAGCCATACCGAAGAAAATATACGGAATAAGTCAACAAGATTAGAATATCTAAATTAATAGTATTACTTTTTTAAGCCATACAGAAGAAAATATACGGAATAAGCCAACAAGATTAGAATATCTAAATTAATAATATAAATTTTCTTAGCCATACAGAAGAAAATATACGGAATAAGCCAACAAGATTACAATATCTAAATTAATTGTATAACTTTTCTTAGCCATACAGAAGAAAATATACGGAATAAGCCAACAAGATTAGAAAATCTAAATTAATAATATAAATTTTCTTAGCCATACAGAAGAAAATATACGGAATAAGCCAACAAGATTACAATATCTAAATTAATATTATAATTTTTCTTACCCATACAGAAGAAAATATACGGGATAAGCCAACAAGATTAGAATATCTAAATTAATAATATAACTTTTCTTAGCCATACAGAAGAAAATATACGGAATAAGCCAACAAGATTACAATATCTAAATTAATAGTATAATTTTTCTTAGCCATACAGAAGAAAATATACGGGATAAGCCAACAAGATTAGAATATCTAAATTAATAATATAACTTTTCTTTGCCATACAGAAGAAAATATACGGAATAAGCCATCAAGATTAGAATATCTTAATTAATAATATAAATTTTCTTAGCCATACAGAAGAAAATATACGGAATAAGCCAACAAGATTAGAATATATAAATTAATAGTATAACTTTTCTTAGCCATACATAAGAAAATATACGGGATAAGCCAACAAGATTAGAATATATTAATTAATAATATAACTTTTCTAAGCCATACAGAAGAAAATATGCGGAATAAGCCAACAAGATTAGAATATCTAAATTAATAGTATAACTTTTCTTAGCCATACAGAAGAAAATATACGGGATAAGCCAACAAGATTAGAGTATCTAAATTAATAGTATAACTTTTTTAAGCCATGCAGAAGAAAATATACAAATAAGCCAACAAGATTAGAATATCTAAATTAATTGTATAACTTTTCTTTACAATACAGAAGAAAATATACGGAATAAGCCAACAAGATTAGAATATCTAAATTAATAATATAACTTTTCTCAGCCATACAGAAGAAAATATACGGAATAAGCCAACAAGATTAGAATATATAAATTAATAGTATAACTTTTCTAAGCCATACAGAAGAAAATATACGGAATAAGCCAACCAGATTACAATATCTAAATTAATAGTATAACTTTTCTTAGCCATACAGAAGAAAATATATGGGATAAGCCAACAAGATTAGAAAATCTAAATTAATAATATAACTTTTCTTAGCCATACATAAGTAAATATACGGAATAAGCCAACAAGATTAGAATATCTTAATTAATAATATAACTTTTCTTAGCCATACAGAAGAAAATATACGGAATAAGCCAACAAGATTAGAATATCTAAATTAATAGTATAACTTTTCTTAGCCATACAGAAGAAAATGTACGGGATAAGCCAACAAGATTAAAATATCTTAATTAATAATATAACTTTTCTAAGCCATACAGAAGAAAATATGCGGAATAAGCCAACAAGATTAGAATATCTAAATTAATAGTATAACTTTTCTTAGCCATACAGAAGATAATATACGGTATAAGCCAACAAGATTAGAATATCCAAATTAATAATATAACTTTTCTTAGCCATACAGAAGAAATTATGTTGAATAAGCCAACAAGATTAGAATATCTGAATTAATAGTATCGCTTTTCTAAGCCATACGGAAGAAAATATACGGAATAAGCCAACAAGATTAGAATATATAAATTAATAGTATAACTTTTCTTAGCCATACAGAAGAAAATATACGGAATAAGCCAACAAGATTAGAATATATAAATTAATAGTATAACTTTTCTAAGCCATACAGAAGAAAATATACGGAATAAGCCAACCAGATTACAATATCTAAATTAATAGTATAACTTTTCTAAGCCATACAGAAGAAAATATACGGAATATGCCAACAAGATTAGAAAATCTAAATTAATAATATAACTTTTCTTAGCCATACAGAAGTAAATATACGGAATAAGCCAACAAGATTAGGATATCTTAATTAATAATATCACTTTTCTTAGCCATACAGAAGAAAATATACGGAATAAGCCAACAAGTTTAGAATATCTAAATTAATAGTGTAACTTTTCTTAGCCATACAGAAGAAAATGTACGGGATAAGCCAACACGATTAAAATATCTTAAGTAATAATATAACTTTTCTAAGCCATACAGAAGAAAATATGCGGAATAAGCCAACAAGATTAGAATATCTAAATTAATAGTATAACTTTTCTTAGCCATACAGAAGATAATATACGGGATAAGCCAACAAGATTAGAATATCCAAATTAATAATATAACTTTTCTTAGCCATACAGAAGAAATTATGCGGAATAAGCCAACACGATTAGAATATCTGAATTAATAGTATCGCTTTTCTAAGCCATACAGAAGAAAATATACGGAATAAGCCAACAAGATTAGAATATCTAAATTAATAGTATAACTTTTCTAAGCCATACAGAAGAAAATATACGGGATAAGCCAACAAGATTAGAAAATCTAAATTAATAATATAACTTTTCTTAGCCATACAGAAGTAAATATACGGAATAAGCCAACAAGATTACAATATCTAAATTAATAGTATAACTTTTCTTAGCCATACAGAAGAAAATATACGGAATAAGCCATCAAGATTAGAATATCTTAATTAATAATATAACTTTTCTAAGCCATACAGAAGAAAATATGTTGAATAAGCCAACAAGATTAGAATATCTGAATTGATAGTATAACTTTTCTTAGCCATACAGAAGAAAATATACGGGATAAGCCAACAAGATTAGAATATCCAAATTAATAGTATAACTTTTCTAAGCCATACAGAAGAAAATATGCGGAATAAGCCAACAAGATTACAATATCTAAATTAATAGTATAACTTTTCTTAGCCATACAGAAGAAAATATACGGAATTAGCCAACAAGATTAGAATATCCAAATTAATAGTATAACTTTTCTAAGCCATACAGAAGAAAATATACAGAATAAGCCAACAAGATTAGAATATCTAAATTAATAGTATAACTTTTTTAAGCAATACAGAAGAAATTATACGGAATAAGCCAACAAGATTAAAATTTTTAAATTAATAGTATAACTTTCTTAGCCATACAGAAGAAATTTTACGGAATAAGCCAACAAGATTAGAATATCTAAATTAATATTATAACTTTTTTAAGGCATGCAGAAGAAAATATACGGAATAAGCCAACAAGATTATAATATCTAAATTAATAGTATAACTTTTTTAAGCCATACAGAAGAAAATATACGGAATAAGTCAACAAGATTAGAATATTTAAATTAATAGTATAACTTTCTAAGCCATACAGAAGAAATTATACGGAATAAGCCAACAAGATTAGAATATTTAAATTAATAGTATAACTTTTCTAAGCCATACAGAAGAAAATATACGGAATAAGCCAACAAGATTAGAATATCTAAATTAATAGTATAACTTTCTAAGCCATACATAAGAAATTATACGGAATAAGCCAACAAGATTAGAATATTTAAATTAATAGTATAACTTTCTAAGCCATACAGAAGAAATTATACGGAATAAGCCAACAAGATTAGAATATCTAAATTAATAATATAACTTTTCTCAGCCATACAGAAGAAAATGTACGGGATAAGCCAACACGATTAAAATATCTTAAGTAATAATATAACTTTTCTAAGCCATACAGAAGAAAATATGCGGAATAAGCCAACAAGATTAGAATATCTAAATTAATAGTATAACTTTTCTTAGCCATACAGAAGATAATATACGGGATAAGCCAACAAGATTAGAATATCCAAATTAATAATATAACTTTTCTTAGCCATACAGAAGAAATTATGCGGAATAAGCCAACACGATTAGAATATCTGAATTAATAGTATCGCTTTTCTAAGCCATACAGAAGAAAATATACGGAATAAGCCAACAAGATTAGAATATCTAAATTAATAGTATAACTTTTCTAAGCCATACAGAAGAAAATATACGGGATAAGCCAACAAGATTAGAAAATCTAAATTAATAATATAACTTTTCTTAGCCATACAGAAGTAAATATACGGAATAAGCCAACAAGATTACAATATCTAAATTAATAGTATAACTTTTCTTAGCCATACAGAAGAAAATATACGGAATAAGCCATCAAGATTAGAATATCTTAATTAATAATATAACTTTTCTAAGCCATACAGAAGAAAATATGTTGAATAAGCCAACAAGATTAGAATATCTGAATTGATAGTATAACTTTTCTTAGCCATACAGAAGAAAATATACGGGATAAGCCAACAAGATTAGAATATCCAAATTAATAGTATAACTTTTCTAAGCCATACAGAAGAAAATATGCGGAATAAGCCGACAAGATTACAATATCTAAATTAATAGTATAACTTTTCTTAGCCATACAGAAGAAAATATACGGAATTAGCCAACAAGATTAGAATATCCAAATTAATAGTATAACTTTTCTAAGCCATACAGAAGAAAATATACAGAATAAGCCAACAAGATTAGAATATCTAAATTAATAGTATAACTTTTTTAAGCAATACAGAAGAAATTATACGGAATAAGCCAACAAGATTAAAATTTTTAAATTAATAGTATAACTTTCTTAGCCATACAGAAGAAATTTTACGGAATAAGCCAACAAGATTAGAATATCTAAATTAATATTATAACTTTTTTAAGGCATGCAGAAGAAAATATACGGAATAAGCCAACAAGATTATAATATCTAAATTAATAGTATAACTTTTTTAAGCCATACAGAAGAAAATATACGGAATAAGTCAACAAGATTAGAATATTTAAATTAATAGTATAACTTTCTAAGCCATACAGAAGAAATTATACGGAATAAGCCAACAAGATTAGAATATTTAAATTAATAGTATAACTTTTCTAAGCCATACAGAAGAAAATATACGGAATAAGCCAACAAGATTAGAATATCTAAATTAATAGTATAACTTTCTAAGCCATACATAAGAAATTATACGGAATAAGCCAACAAGATTAGAATATTTAAATTAATAGTATAACTTTCTAAGCCATACAGAAGAAATTATACGGAATAAGCCAACAAGATTAGAATATCTAAATTAATAATATAACTTTTCTCAGCCATACAGAAAAAAATATACGGAATAAGCCAACAAGATTAGAATATCTAAATTAATAGTATAACTTTTCTTAGCCATACAGAAGAATATATAAGGAATAATCCAACAAGATTGGAATATCTAAATTAATAGTATAACTTTTCTTAGCCATACAGAAGAAAATATACGGAATAAGCCAACGCCGAGGAAAATAATTACAGGATTCATTAACACAAATATCAAAATTTCCACTAGACATGCTTTTCTTACGGCCTCATCTCTTTCTGGCATGGATTTCATTCATTTAAAGAAATATTCTTTATCAAAGTGGTTTCAAAGGAGTGTAACATAAAGACTCTCAAACAATAGTTGTCTTTAATATTTTAGAGTTTAAATACATCTATATGTATTTGTAATGTAATTCTCTCTCTCTCTCTCTCTCTCTCTCTCTCTCTCTCTCTCTGTCTCTCTCTTTATACATATTTACCAACCCCTCCGCTCGGGCAGGATATGACACAAGGTTAATTTTTAAGCGTTTAATTGGTTCGAATTCAGAGTTTTCCTTCTCCTAGACTAGTTGCCTTACCAAGGCTAAAGAACCTAGTCTGCCTTACTATTTACCCATAGATGGAGGGAGAATAATTGGATTCATACCTTTACCAAGGGTATTAGTGCTATGTGAAATGCAATCGTTCTTGTCCAGGATTTGAACTTGAGTCGCCATGTCCATTTCCTACGACGATAACCATTACACCACGGGCACCTCTCTCTCTCTCTCTCTCTCTCTCTCCATATATATATATATATATATATATATGTGTGTGTGTGTGTGTGTATATATATATATATATATATGTATATATAAGTGTGTGTGTGTGTGTTTACCAACTCCTCCTAACAAGCAGGATCCAACATAGGGACAATTTTAAGATATAAATAAAATTCTGAAAGAAACTGTGGTCAATTCCTATTTTTAGTTTTTTTTTAACTGGTGAGAAGATGGCAACACAAATAATTGGAATATAACTGGTTAGTGCATATACCATTGGTCAACATGACCAAACTTTAGTCTCTTGCACAATTCCCAGGGGATCACCTTTCCCTATTGTGGTGTAATGGTTAAAGCGATGAACTGCGGAATCGTAGTACGCGAGTTCGTACTCCAGTCGCGCTACTACGTTCACTTTCGGGCAAATACCCTTGGGAAAGGTATGAACTCCCTTATTCTCCCTCCAGCTATGGGTAAATAGTAGGACGGACTAGGTTCTTCAGCCTTGGTGAGGCAACTAGTCTAGGAGAAGGAAAACTCTGAATACAAACCTGTTAAACTCCGCTTAAAAATTGACCTTGTGTCATATCCTGCCCGAGCGGAGGGGTTGGTAAATAGTACCTTTCCCTATTGTACTACTTTTGTACTAGTTTGCAGTATCCACTAATTATCTGATAAACTATTATATTTCTCTTACCACATAACCCTCACTTACTATTCTTCTGAATATTATTAATTTTACTCCTTGAGAGTTTTTCACCTCAACGTTAGCTGATGGTTTTCCACTGGAGTCGAAGTAACGGCAAGTCTCCTCAAGTCTCCAAGACTCTTCTGAGTATTCTGACTGATCCCAACAACGTTATAGTTTGAATGCTCTCCACTCGTCTTCTTACTTCCAATTCCTCCAATCTCTGTGCCAATCCTTTGGCGACTGTACCGAGTGCGCCTGTTACAATTGGTATCACCATCATTTTCATGTTCCACAGTTTTTTTTTCAGTTCTCTAGTAAGGTCTTGGTACTTATCTCTCTTTTCGCTTTCCTTCAGCTTTACTCTGTGATCAACCGGAACGGCAAATCCATTATTCGTTAGGGAGGCGGGTGTCCTCGTGGTGTAATGGTTAAAGCGATGAACTGCTGAATCGTAGTAAGTAAGTTCGTACTCCAGTTGCGCTATTACGTTCACTTTCGGACAAATACCCTTGGGAACGGTATGAACCCCCTTATCTCCCCAGCTATGGGTTAAATAGTACCACAAGTTTTCTTCTAGGAGAATGTCTTGGGCATTGAATAACCTACAAATGTGGATATGCCATTAAACAAAATAAACCAAACCAAACTATTCATTAGGTTCTCTTTTTCTTTTTCTTTTTTTTTTTCTTTTTTCATTTATTTATCTATCTATTTATTTTTTACTATCCCTAGGTCTGGTCGTCTGGCCGAAATTAGATGATCCGTTTATATCTCAAAACCCCAAAGAATTTTACACATCTCATTTTCTGGGTCGTGCATATACCATTTGGTCGTATGGTCAAATTTAAACTTCTTGCACAACTCCCAGTGGATTACTTTGCCCACCCAGTCATGTCTAGTATTATACTCTCTTTGCGCTAATTTACCACATTCGCTTATTATGTGATTGATCACTTCTAGTATTTTGTTGCGTCTTGTCTATTCTTGCTTTAACATAGTTAGTCCTTAGGGCGTTGTTTTGTGCTGCTATCAAAAGAAATTCAGTTTCTCTCGTAACGTTTGCCTTTCTTAGCCATATTCAAATTTTTCCGTATGAGATTTCCCTTTGTTTGTCGCTTGAAATATCTGTAGAGTTGTTTTTCTTCCCATTTTTATTTTCTGGATATTTTTGCTCGGTTGATGCTTGTGTTGCCTGTATTGTTTCTTGTGGCGATAATCAGTCTTCCTTCGTCCGTTTTTATGTAGTCTTCTAGCTAACAAGTCCTCTTCCTCTTTTTTTTTATATATAGTCTGTCTATGTCATCTCAGGGATGTAAAGCCCTATGAATGGTCATTAGTTTTCTTGTTCTCTGGTCCATTTGTTGAAGTTCCTCTCTCGTCCACTTTAAGAATGGTCCCGAGTATCTTACAAGAGGGACAGCCCAGGTATTTATCCCTTTGATGAGGTTTCTGTTATTTAGTTTGCTTTCGAGCATTATTATTATTAGTAGTAGTAGTAGTAGTAGCAGTTGCAGTAGCCCCGAAACAGGCATGTCGAAAGCTCTAGAATACTTTTAGATATTCAGCATTTTTCATATGGTCTTGTTGCATACACTATCTTGGTTTCTTTGACCGTTATTTTTTCATTTATTTTTTCATTTACATCACCTAACCTAAAGGTCTTTATACTGTAACATTATTATGTAATTAAGGAATGATTTTTTTTATATCAATCATTTTTCGTTAATTATATTTTATCATTCAGTTTGGTTGGGCTTTGAACTATTCGGGTTAAGAGGTCAGGTAAATAGTCAATTGGTGCAGTTTTCGCTCTCACGCAAAGGATATGACAATTACCATTGTCAGAATAAAACCCCAGAGAGAAAATTGGGCTGGAGTGTGGATGACGTCCTGCCCGAAAGAGATAGTCCTAAGAATTTGAGGATTTTGAAAAAAGAGTCAGTTGAAAGTTGACATTAGACCATGGAGGCAGATAGTTGAATTCTCTGCCATTAGGGCAGAGAGTTGAGTTTTCTACCGTTGCTGCGGCAATTAAGATTTTCAGATATCTACCGACAGAGATTTTAAACACCACAAGATGCGCCGCGCGTTGGGATGGGGTTAGCATGGTAAGAATTGTGTCTCTCTCCTCGTGTCGAAGAACCGAAGTCAAGAAATTAATAAACCGTTCTTACCTCAACAAGAAAGTCCGCCTGCATTTGTTCATGTATTTGTCTGTGTTTAGCATTTGTATCTGCATATGAATACGCATGGGTATACAACAACATAACGGGACCATAAGGAATATTGTAAGACCACATTCTTCTTCAAAACAGACTCGGTGTCTAGCCATAAAGAAATAATCATGTCCTGGATTCCAAGCCACATTGGAGTGAGTGGCAATTAAAGGGCTGACTCGGTAGCAAAATCAGCCTTAGATCTGAGCTCTAACAATACCAGCATCCCGTATACTGACTTGAAACCACAAATAAATAGGTTCTTTGTTACAAAATGGCAACAATGCTGGAATGATAGCATTAATAATAAGCTCTTCCAAATCAAGCCCACTTTGGGAGAATAGAGACCAGCATTTCGAACATCAAGAATGGAACAAGTCATTATATCCAGACTGCGTATAGGTCATACAAGACTCACCCACTTTTTCATCCTCAAGCAGGAACAACTACCACAGTGTTTGACATGCCAGACGCCTTACACCACTAAACATATCCTTATCGAATGTGATGTACTAACTACCGCCAGAGAGCGACATTTAAAAGCAGCTAACATGAGAGATCTGTTTGAGAACATCAACATGGATGATGTCCTCTCTTTCTTAAGAGGGACAGGGTCGTACCAAAAAATATAATACATCATTAAAATCCGAAATATTCAATGGACCAACCCACTAATCAACCAAATATTAAAAAAAGTTTTCTCAAATAATCCTACGCAAAACCATAAATCTCAACAATTACAACTTGTAGTGGATCCACTCTGACCCGGAGTGATGGTGCCTGTTGGGGTCCTACTTGTGGGTTGGATGGATCAAAACATGGATTTAAAAGAAAAGTGAGTTTATGAAGAAAAAGTGAGTTCCTATAAAGAATGGTTACAAATCATATATAATTCATATATGTAAACCGGATTTGGAATTGAATAACCCATAGTGGTTGATGTGCCGTGAAACTCAAACAACCATCTTTTTCAAAAACAACGGGCGATTCAGTTGTCTCGGAATACGTAAAGTCTTTATTCTGAAACAGCAATGTTTTACTTGGCAGTCAATGTTGTATACTCAGTTGTGTCGTTATTAATAACGATGAACACGTATATATATATATATATATATATATATATAAGAATATAAGATTATATTTTTATTCTTGGCGATGATACTTGTGTGGAACAGAAAAGCAATCGCAGAGAGTTCACGCACACGAAGGAATTGTCGGGAGACGGAAGAGCCAGTGAACAACTGACTTTAGCCGAAATTCGGGAACTTAAAGCGTCTACAACTCTCACGTGACCTGCAGCAATTCCTCTTTTTCGTTGACTATGATTACGCCCACGTCTCACTTCTTTGCTTTCCATTGGTCATGTTGTTTGTTCCCCATTGGCTACTTGCCCAAGCCCGGTTCTGTGGGCGTACGCACCTACCACCATCACCGAATTTAACATCGTCCACAAGTCAAGGTGATATTCCAATATCTTCGGCCGGATGCACCTGTTTCAACATCCACCGATACATAACACTTGTGGGCATGGTGACATTTCGGCAATCATCCTGTTGGTATTATCCCCGACCGGATGCAGCTGTCTTAACATCCACCGATACACAGTACCTGTGGGAATGATGACATTCCGATGATCACACCAATCTTATCAATCTATCTGTCAATGTAAAATACAGCTTTGCATATTCCGTTGACCAGTTATGGGAAGAGATTGCGTTGGCGAGCTTGGCTTACAATATGGGACGAGGTTAAAATCCCACGGGGCAGTCACAAACTGATGCACCGGAAGAGGGTGACCTGTGAACTGCATGACAGTTATTTCCGCTCGAGGACGATCAAACATGCCATTCCAAAGACTGTGGAAGTTGCATATTCCGTTGGCCAGTTATGGGAAGAGATTGCGTAGGCGTGGAGGCGTGACCATATCTCTGCCTGAGAGTTTGATGGTAATATAAGGCCGACGAATTGGACGGAAGACAATGAAAATTCCGCTTGTCCCGTCATTGCCCCATGTGCGTTTTCTCGGCCATCGTCTACTTACACCTAAGAGTCCAGGCCTCATAGACGAACGATTCTAATACCTCTCCTGATTGCTCCTACTTCAAACAATCGTCCATCGAGAAAATAAATACATATTTTTATATATATTACGTGTTGTCGTTTGTTTAGCCAGAGCGAAACGTAACATCAACAACATCCGCTGCAGGTCACGTTAATATATTACATCAACGCAACACGGGAGAAGGAAGACATCGTTAAAAGGATTATAAACGAATCCCGCTTGGCAAACACCGGAAAGACACCCCGTCCCTAACTCTGACCGATTCATACCAGCGTCTAACCCCAATCGAACTGACTCAACTGCTTTGTGGATTTCAACTCAACTCAACTAGCTTTCAAATACTCTCTTTTTAATATATTGCAAAATTAAGTATTTAATCAGCCAAAATCCCATTTGTGACATCTCTCTAAATCATTGCATCGTTATTTTTATCTAATTTCAATCTAACTTATGACGTGACATGACTTCAACTTAGTTTAGTTTTCGTTTCCTCTTCCCAAACCTTAAAATGACAAGGGGTGATTAACGTATCCTTCCGTCTGCATGTGTTAGTGTGCACGCGTTGACTTCAATGATAAGTACACTTAATCTAAAGGAACTTTCATCATCATCATGTCGAGAAATACCCATTATATATCATCATCATCATCATGTCGTGCCGCTAGCACGGATATCCCTGACCCTCTCTCGCCACTTTTCCCTATCGTTCATCGCCTCTGGCAGGTCTTCAGGGCTACATCCCGTATCCGTACATAGCTGCTGAATGTATATTCGAGCTGGTCGTCCTGCTTTTCCCCGGCCATATGTGGGGGTCCATAGGAATACGTCACTTATGAGCTCGTCCCTGCTTCTCCAGCAGTGTCCTGCGTGTCTGGTTCGTCTAGATTGGATAGTTTTCGTGATGGGAGGCAAGTAGCCGTATAGTTGGTACCTTGTGGGGTGTTACCACCAGGACTTGTTCAATATTGCTCGCAGCATTCTTGTGTAATTGCCGTCTAGCTTCTTCTCCAGCCGTTTAGTTAGCGTCCAAGTAGTGCATCTATACAGCAGTATCGATACGACCGCTGCCTGCGTTTCATTTTATCGGTCAGGTCTGATTTCCATATGATAGACAGCTCATCGATAGCTGTCCATGCCTTCGTTAGCCGCGTGTCGATGTCCTTTTCGGTTGATGAGACGCTGCTTCCTAGGTAGGTGAAAGATCTCTAACCAGTCCACAACCTCGCCAAATTCAATAATAAAATAACTAATTACCAAATAAAGTAATCAGTATAATCGGTTATCACTTTAATTATTTTACAATAACAGATCAGTAATTTGAAACGGTTTAGTCGAGAACATTTTTATCCCACTGCTTCCGGTGTGGGTCGAGAGTATCGCTCACAAATAAGAATGCAGCAACATTTTTTTTTCTTTTGAATTAAACATACAAGGATGTTATTATTTCATGTTTGACTTTATACAATCAAAATGTATATTGTTAGTTCAAAGTTATTCATTGCTAAAACAAGTAGCATTAAAGCATCATCACCGAAAATAAAATTATATATATATATATATAGCGTTATTACCATTGGGAAAGGTATGAACAAAACTATTGTCTCTCTAGCATTGGGTAAATAGCAGAGAAGACTGGTTTCTTTAGGTTTGGTCAGGCAACCAGTCTAGGAGAAGGAAAACTCTGAATTCAAACCACTTAAACTCTGCTTAAAATTAACCTTGTGTCATAACCTGGGCTTGGTATACACACACACACACACACACACACACACACACATATATATATATATATATATATATATATATCCATAGAAAATATAGACTGCGACCCTGGGTTTCATTGCATTTTTTTGAAAAACAACAATCATCAGGCACTTAACTGCCTGATGATTGTTGTTTTGCAAAAAAATCCATGAAACCCAGGGTTGCAGTCTATATTCCATGAATTATATATATATATATATATATATATATATATATATATTTATTTATTATTATTATATGATAGCTCTATCCTAGATATTGAGCACTTTCCATATTATATTGCACTTGGTTTGTCAAAGTGATTTAGTGACACCCAACACTCTTATAATATATATATATATATATATATATATATATATATATATATATACGAGGGTCGTTCAAAATGTTCTAAACCTCACTTAGATTTGGCACTCACCTCTCACCAGCTCAAAAATTAGAATAGAAATCGAGATTCGTTTTTCTAGTCTAAATAAGAAGTAATAAAGTATGGTCACTACAAAAGTGTTCATATTTGCCCTTCTTTCTGCACGGGGTTGAGAACTTATTGAATGACCCTCACATATACTCTCTCTCTCTCTCTCTCTCTCTCTCACACACACACACACAAACATATATATATATATATATACATAAAACGGTGAGCTAAAATGTTCATATGTTGAAAAGGTCCTATAATGACATCATATCTGATGTTGGAGTCTTTTTTTTTACCGATAGGATCCAAGCACAGCAACACTGATGGAAAAGTGTATAGAATGCAAGGCTATGTTGAAAAAAGTACATTTGGTCACATTTAATAAGAGTATCTTGGTCAGCCCAAGAACTTTTCATCTAACACTTATATATATATATTATGTGCATATTTTGTGAATGTATTATATTCATATTTTTTGTCGATGACTTTCATTGCAGCAGACTTTGGTCTTGTATACTTCTAAATAATAGCCGTTTTAATGATACAATGTTCCAATTGAATTTACAAACTATCATATTTTTAGCAGTTTGGGATTATGAATGAAAGACACTGATTCAGACAGATAGATAGATATATAGATAGATAGGAACAGACGAGAAAAGAAAAAAGAAAGAAAGAAAAAAAGAAAGAAAGATATGAACAGATAAATAGATAGATAGATAGATAGATAGATACGAACAGACGAGAAAAGACAGATAGATAGATAGATAGATAGATAGATTGTTTGTTATGAAATTTCATCAACGTGAATTTTAATAAGAAAAGAATCAATACTTTTTTGTGGGGGTGCTTTTTTTGGTGGGGGTATCTACGTTTTTTTTTACCTGCATAAAAAAGAAATAAAAATAAATAAAATTTCTTTAGGGTCCATTTTAACAATGGTTTTCATTCAAACTTTCATTCCATCTTTATTTAAAAAAATTTTTTTTTGTTTGTTTTTGTCTTTTTTGTTTTTGGTTTTTAGCTTTTATGCCCCCATCCTTGTTTTTGTCTTTTGGTTTTTTTTTGTTTTGTTTTTTTTTTGGGGGGGGGGGGTAACCACCTTTCCTTTACATTCAATTCCTCTTATTTATTTGGCTTATTTGTCTTTATTTCATTTTTGGTATTCAAGGTCTGTGAGTTTTGAGGCCTTAATTAGGTGTTATTAGGTTCTGTTGGGGCGTATCGCTCGTCGTTCCTCGTGTTCATATTTACGGTTCGTCAGGCACAGTGAAGGAGTCCGCTCGATAGGGGGCGCTGCGATGATTTCGTGCAAACGAGGATTCCTTCATTGTTTTGTTTTTTTTAATTTATTTGATTTTATCTTATTTGAAATATTAATTTTTAATTTTTATTTCTATTCCATTTTAATATTTACCTATTTTTACTTTTTCTTTCCAATTTTTTTTTTTTTTTTTTTAGACTTGGAGAATGCCGTATCGACTGCATTAAACCGCTTTTTGCACTGAGTGCAACGCTATCACAGGTCAGTAAAAATACAACTGACTGGCCTTGTTACAAAAGGTCATATAATACAAAATCACCCAAACTCGATCATTTAAAAATAATCTCTCTCTCTCTCTCTCTCTCTCTCTCTCTCTCTCTCTCAGACACACACACAGAGATACACACGTACACACATTGTAAGGACTTCCCACCACCAACAATCCACGATACTGTTGCTAGGGTTTAGAATAAGTTAACTGTATCCCCTGCAGACGAGTAAGAAGACCCCCACCCCCGCAACCAGGAAAAAAATGCAGTCCTAAAATGACATAAAATTACATTTGACTGTAAAGTGACTGTTTTTGAGATCTACGAAATGTAGGGCCCTTTTCATAGCCATTACTCCAAGTTCCACTCTCGTCCGGACTGTTATTACCTGTTAGGGTCTCATCAAGGAGTCAAAAATCTGCAAGGAGTCAAAAAATGTAAGCATAAAAAACAATAAATGCGATCCATTAATCTCTTGGCATAAGATAACCCTTTACCGATTGAGATGCCATTAAAATCAACCAACAGTCCACGAACAGAAGTGTACAGGTGTTTGATGTACACATGAGGTTAACGTTGGTTGATTTTTTTTTTTTTTTTTTTTTGCTTAATGGCATATCAACCTTCTGGGGTTAATGCTAAAGTCACCTTTGCAGAAAGGTAATACCTCACAACCAACGAATGTCCTGGACATGACACTAAACCAGTCGTGAAATTCTGTGGAATGTGGAATAACTCTTCAATACCATTACTCCCAGGTCCACTCTGATACGAAGTGGTAGTACCTGTTAGGACCCCATCTATGGGTCAAATAGAACTGTTTAACCATAAAACAGTGACAAACAAATGACTGATGTTAAATTGAATTGTTAGTGTTGCATAGCAATTGTAGAAACTATTTAAAGGTGCAAAAGAATGATTAATGTTGATGTACTATATTCACAATTAACGCTATGTGGGAAATGGACATATAATGTTCATAACGATAGAACATATAAAGATAGAAATGGACATATAATGATAGAACATATAACGAACATAGGAATCTCGAAATTCGAAAACACGTAACGACTTCTTGTTCAGGTACGAAACCTTTTTATTAACTTTGAGTTAAAGGTTTCGACGTAAGGAGGAGAGACACAATCTTCTATGCTGTCTTATTCATTTGGCCCCCATCTCGCCTCTGCCTCTGCGAGCTCCAAAAGTCGATCCTTCTCGTTTGGCGTCTAGTACCCAAGTAACCCATGTACTGAGCTGAAAGGTTCTCAGCCTAACTAAACTCAAAGGCATGAACCGAAATCCCTCGGCTATTATATAACATTGAATAGAATTATAAGCGTTGAATAGGAATACTTGAAACCATATAAAGTAAGTAAAGTAAAGTTGTCTCCCTTTAGTCGAGGGTGACCAGAAGGCTCCCTTTTCAATAGCTACTACACCGAGGTGTAGGGGAGGGCGCTACTCCTTTCCCTGGATTGCTCCACTTTAACCTCGATACGTACTTTATATCGCTGAGAGTTAAGCAAGGAGGTATTAAGTACCATTTTTTAAAGCCTTTAGTATGACGCGACCTGGGATTGAACCTAGGTCTCCCGGATCATTGGCGAACACTACCCATTATACCAATGAGCCGGTTGAAACCATATAACTGTGCACGAAAATTGAATCATTGGTACTAAAATGTAATACGTGGAACCATTTAACTTTTTGAAATTAAAACTATTAGTGTTAGCAATACTTGAAACAACTTCACAGTGTTGTATAACCGTAATACAACTGTACGTCTATATTTCCATGCAGAAACATAATCAACAATTATGACGAACGAGCACACTTCTTTCGAAAAATATACCTCTCACTCTTTATTCTCGAAAGGGTTGCGAAAGGGTTGATGTTGGTTATGTGTGAGAGGTGACTTGGAGACGGAATAGAAACTGCCACATATTGACCCCAGATTCCACCGTATTATAGCAGCACTTCTTCCTCATTCAGCTGGGCTGCTCAACCGGGGTCCTGAGGGCCCAGCCCTCTGTCTGGCGCTGGCTCTCACTACGACATGTTTTCCCCGACTGCGACTGGAACTCGAACTGTGACTGCAACTTGAACTGAACTCTGCCTGCCTGGAACTCCAACTAACTCAAACCGTCTGTGGCACCCGGTTATATAATTGTTTGTGTCCGCCTGCTTCCCGTGGCGTCGCATCTGCACCGAATTCGACCCGTCCACAGGTCAAGGTGATATTCCGATATCTTCGACCGGATGCATCTGTTTCTTGATTGACGGCTCAGTCGAAGGTCAATATGTTACACACTGTCTGCAAACAAATAATCAATATTATATAGAATCGTTAGTGTTAGATTGCAATACATGAAACCATTTTATTGAGTGCGAACAAATCAGCTATAATTCATTTAGAAAAAGTATTAAGTACAAACTATTCACTTACAAATCATACTAACAAATTATAACCATGTGTACAAACAAATGACTGTTTTTAGATTGAATTGTTAGTATTAATTAGCAATACTTGAAACCATTTATCTGTGGGCAAAAAGGTGACGGGTTTTAAACTGCATTGTTAGTGTTACATAGCAATATTGGAAACCATTTGTCTGTGTACCAACAAATGTGTTAGTATCGCGTTTATTCTAAGGCTAACATTAACAAATAAATGAATTAATACTTCGTTTATTTCTAACAATTTTTTAATCAACACATGAAACAATGAATAACAATATACAGCCCTCCCTGTGTATAAAGTTGGGTTTAAGGGACTTACCGGCGCGCTGAAGAAGATATTTGGTATCTTAGGGTTGTCTTTCTTACAGCTCTTAATGTCCCCGCCTCACGGAACGTCTGATGGAATCTCTCTGACTGGATTTTGAATTTTTGCCCAAGACTTCTGGGCTCATCACGTGATTAGTATATTCAATCACAGCGAACCTCTCCCTCACTCACTCCATTACAGGAATTATCATTTTACTAACCCAACAAAACAAATGACCTTTGACTTGTTTAAAATGTTAACTTCAAAGTATTCGTTTACAAATCATATATATATATATATATATATATATATATATATATATATATATATATATATTAGAGAAGACACCATGTGATGTGTACGTACGTTTCAATGGAAGGGTAACTGAATAGGCTCGAATATTAATTTTGAATTTAAAATTTTAGTTTTAAATTTAATTTAAGATAACTATTACTGTATCCTTTGGTAAGGTTATTAAGGAATGTTATACTTCCCTAAATTATTATTAAATCTAGAGTTTTAAGTTGAAATGTATTTAGAATTTAAAAATTAAAAAATTTAATTTACTATAATTCCAACCGGAAATAAAAACTAAAAACCGGAAAAATGGGAAGGAAACTCTTCACTCCTCTTCTACCCCCTCACACCCTTCCTTCCTGTGTCTATTCTGAATTATTTTATCCATTAGATCTGAAGTTCTGTTATTTTTGTTGTTATTGACTTATATCAATACCCGTAATAGGATGGAAATAAATTTATAATCCTAATGTGACCGGTTTTTTGTTTTTCTTAAAGAAATACCCCCCCACACACACACATATATATATATATATATATATATATGTATAAAGAGGATTTGGCGTTAAATAACCTACAATGGTTGATATGCCATAAAACCCAACCAAACCAAATCTTATATATTTAATATATATGTATAAAGAGGATTTGGCATTAAATAACCTACAAGGGTTGATATGCCATACACCCAAATAACCAACCTTACTGACATAATTTACTTTCGCACAACATAGTGTCAAAAGCCCAGTTGGCTGGGGAGCGACTGTAAAAAAATACACCAAAAGCATCTCTGCAGGGGGGTAAAAAACCCTCTCCAATGAGTATCTTGGATATGACTTTAAATAGTCTGATGGTGAGGCTCCAGCAATACGGGAGCTTTGGGGACTGTGGAATACCTTATCATTGCCATCACTTCCAGGTCCACTCTGTACCTGATTGGGTCCAAACTATGGATCAAATAGAACTTTTTGACATTTAAACTGTGTGCAAGGAAATGACTTATGCTAAACTGAACTGTTAGAAATAAAAACTGTTTGACCATTTAGCTGTGTATAAACAAATGACTGATGTTTGATTGTTACTGTTACATAGCAATACCTGAAACTATTTAACTGTGAGCAAACGAATGGCTGATAATAGATATAATTATTCATGTTTGAGAGAAATACTTTAAACCATTTTACTATGTGCAAAAAATGAGCTCAGGCTCGTTTAAAAATGTTATCAACAAAATGTGTTTACAAATTGTATATTTACTATATAAGTATAAACAGAATTTACCATCATATATATTTAATATATATGTATAAAGCGGATTTGGCATTAAATAACCTGTAATGGTTGATATGCCATAAAACCCAACCAAACCAAATCATATATAGTTAATATATATGTAGTAAGAGGATTTGGCATTAAATAACCTACAATGGTTGATATGCCATAAAACCCAACAAAACCAAATCATATGTATTTGATATATATGAATAAGAAGGATTTGGCATTAAATAACCTACAATGGTTGATATGCCATAAAACTACACCAAACTAAATCATATGTATTTGATATATATGTATAAAGAGGATTTGGTATTAAATAACCAACAATGGCTGATATACCATAAAACCCAACCAAAGCAAATCATATATATTTAATATATATGTATAAAGAGGATTTGGTATTAAATAACCAACAATGGTTGATATGCCATAAAACCCAACCAAAGCAAATCATATATAGTTAATATATATGTATAAAGATGATTTGGCTTTAAATAACCTACAATGGTTGATATGCCATAAAAGCCGACTCAACCAAATCCTATATATTTAATATATATGTATAAAGAGGATTTGGAATTATATAACCTACAATGGTGTATATGCCATAGAACCCAACCAACCCAAATCATATATATCTAATATATATGTATAGAGAGGATTTGGCATTAAATAACCTACAATGGTTGATATGCCATATAACTCAACCAACCCAAATATTATATATCTAATATATATGCATAAAGAGGATTTGGCATTAAATAACCTACAATGATTGATATGCCATAAAACCCAACCAAATCCAAACCCATTTAGTGATATCCACGTACAAAGATCTTTTACACGCCCCAAATATTTTATCTAAATTTTAAGGAAAAACAAAACCGTTTCATTGAATGCCTGAACTATTTTTCTTTTAATTTAGATTTTGGAGAATATTCACATTCTAATATTATGTTTTCTTACGAGAAAAGATTAGTTTTTCAACCAACTTTTCACTCAAGTTTTAAAAAAAAATTTTTTTCAATCATTTACACAGTTTTTTATAAATAATTTGATATATTCCAAGAAATGTCTTTGTCCTCATGTCGTTGTTGATATAGGCGTTTAGTTAAAGATCTTTGTGACAATCATTTGAAGAGTGCAGTTTTAATTCCGACTACCTGTAAACGACTTTTTGTTGCTTAACACTTGGACGAGATTATAGTTAAAAGGTTTGGTTTGGTTTCTTTTATTTTAATGGCATATCAACTCTTTTTAGGTTATTTAATGCCAAAGCCATTTTCCTAGAAGAACAGTAGTGGTACTATTTAACCCATAGCTGGGAGTATAATGGGGTTCATACCTTTCCCAAGGGTATTTGCCCGAAAGTGAACGTAATAGCACGACTGGAGTACGAACTCGCGTACTACGATTCCGCAGTCCATAGCTTTAGCCATTACACCACGAGGACACCCCTATAGTTAAAAGAATTAGAACAATATACCCGGGGATGAAATAAAAGGTCCGGTTCGAAGTTCCTTTCTGGCTCCCGAGTTCGACAATCAACATCTGAAAAAGAACGAAGGACGCATCGACTGAAACGTTGTAAATATAACAAAACGATTAAGATAATAATCTAAATACACTAAGTGATAAAAACTATCAAACTTCATCTAAAAAATTCAGACAAATAATTTACACACTTTACTGATACATATATATATATTTATTTATTACTTTGTCCGCACAGTTAAATGGTTTTAAGTGTTGCAATGAAACACGACCAATCAATTTAAGATCAATCATTTATTTGTACACTGTAAAATGGTTGAACAGTTCTATTTAACCAATAGATGGAGCCCTAACAGGTACTTCCACTTAGTATCAAAGTGGGGCTGAGAGTAATGGCAGTGAAAGGGTACTCGGCATTTCCCAGAGCTTCACGACTGGTTTAGTGGCATGTCCGAGTCATTCGTTGGTGGGGGGGGACTTACTTCTCTGTTGAGATGGAGTCGGTGTATTCTACAGCCCAAGCCGACTACATTAACGCTATATGTAAGTGCAAGTGGTTAAGGCACCAACTATACGGCTACCTACCTCCCATCACGAAGACTATCCAAGTTAGATGAACCAGACATGCAGGACACTGCTGAAGAAGCAGGGACGAGCTCATAAGTGATGTACTCCTATGGACCCCCACATATGGCCGGGCAAAAGCAGGACGACCAGCACAAACATACATTCAGCAGCTATGTGCGGATACGGGATGTAGCCCTGATGACCAGCCTGAGGCGATGAACGATAGGGAAAAGTGGCGAGAGAGGGTCAGGGATATCCATGCTAGTGGCACCACATGATGATGATGATGATATATATATTAGATTTATATATATAATGCCATCGAATTTAGTTTGTGACCCCTGGGTTTCATGGAGTTTTTACAAAATAACAATCATATGTCAGTTAACAAAATGAAATCTGCCTGATAATTGTTGTTTTGTAAAAGCTCCATGAAACCCAGGGGTCGTATACTTAATTACATGGCATCAAATATATAAATCTAATATATATTTATTTATCATTATTATGCAATAGTTCGATCCTAGACGTTGAGCACTCTCCATATTATATTGTACTTGATTCGCCACAAACCCAAAAATGAGATTTCGTGAAAACCAACACTGTTACAATATATATATATATATATATATATATATATATATATATATATATATATAATATTTATTTATTATTATGCAATAGCTCTATCCTAGACATTGAGCACTCTCCATACTATATTGCACTTGGTTCACCTCAAACCCACAAAGTGATTTAATGACAACCAACACTGTTATAATATATATATATATATGTGTGTGTGTGTGTGTGTGTGTGTGTGTGTGAAAGTGGTGGGGTGTACAGGATGTGGCAGAAATACCTACGACATTTCAAATTGTCATTTTTGTAATGCAATTGAATTTAAGCACGTGGTAATAGTTGCTCTATCTATATGACCAACCATTTTTTTTATATACAAACATTTACGATCATGGCGAAGAACAGTACACACAGTGTGTTTGCAGTGGAAACGTTTTTGTCTTAAGATCAATGAAGCAATAATCGTTACATAAAGTACTTTTCGTACTTTGTTCGAGTTGTATTAGAATGACAAACTTTCGGATAAAAAAATCGATACTGCTATGGATTGTAAATTCTATCCGGAACAGCATCACTCCAACATCACTTGAAATGACCTTGAAAAACTCTCTGTGTAACAATTACAGATTTACCATTCTTAAGAAATGTTTCAATGAGTACCGGTCCAAACTTTGATTGTGACTAAAACGAAAAACAATAGTGAGACATAAGCTAAATGGAACTACCATTCATTTGTATGACACAGAGGAGATTTCTGTCGCATCTTGTGTACATCGAATGAACCTTCTATACATATATACAGTAACGAGCATAAAGAACAATGTTAAGAAAAAAGTCTAAATATGAAATAACTTTTTATTTTAAAGCTTCATAGAACATTTTATCAAGGAAAAATAAGGTAAATTATATAATTTCAAAATATAAAGCTCAATAAACTTATTTTGATAAAGTTATAAGAATAATTATATAACATTCGAAAAAAATTGATGACCAAAAACATCCGAATGATTAAATAAATCTGTAAAATTTAATAATTATTTTATATAATTAAAAAATTTGGGAGGTAAGAACATAAAATATGGTGTTTTACTAAATTACACCGGCTTTTCACTGGCTCTTGCATTGTAAATATGGCGAAAATATATGTTACAACAATGGAAATTTTTAAAAAACTGATAGTCAAGTTTATAATATAGCCACAATTAACGCCATGTGCGAAATAGACATATAATGTTCATAACGATAGAACATATAAAGAACATAGGGATCTCAAAATTCGAAAACACGTAACGACTTCTTATTCAGGTACGAAACCTTTTTATTAACTTTGAGTTAAAGGTTTCGACATTAGGAGAGACACAATCTTGCTATGCTGTCTTATTCATCTGGCCCCCATCTCGTGCGGCACCCATGGCGCGCAAATTCGTCTCGCCTCTGCGAGCCCCAAAAGTCGACCGTCTTCGTCCAGTGTCTAGTCTCAACTCACTAACTTTCTTCAAATTTTTCACAAACCTCTGCATGCTTCCGGTGCGTGACGTCATTCGCACTCCGTCAACCGTTTCGTCTTGGACTATTGTGACATCTCTGAGTGACACGTCCCCCCCCCCTGAGCGCGTTAACACCTACATCAAGTTTGCACCTAACTAACCCATGTGCTGAGCCGAAAGGTTCTCAGCCTAACTAAACCCAAAGGCATGAACCGAAATCCCTCGGCTATTATATTAGATGTCATGTAATGAACATAAACTCTTGACTGGGGATATTTCAAAGACTGTTGGGAAATCTAAAAGTATTATTCATTGTATTTTAAGAAAATTTTAGGAAACTGTGTCATGTGAAGCAAAGAAACCACCTGGCAGTCCTAAGAAAAGTACTACAAGGGAAGACAGATGGATTGGTAATGAATCAAAAAAAGATTGATTTGTGACTGCAACCGTTATCTCTAAAACAACTAATAATTTCAAACTTGGCATTAAAATATCAAGGCACACTATTTCTCGAAGACTTAATGGAATAAATATGAACAGTCGAGTAGCTTCTACGAAGCCTGACATTTCTAAAAGGAACGAAATGAGCCGATTGAAATTTCTAGTGGCCCTGTCGGCTAAGGCTACAAAGTACACCGATTATATCTCTGCAAAGGAGGAAGACTTCCTGAACGAATGTCCTGATATATGACACTAAACAATCTGATGGTGTGGCTCTAATAATGCTGGAGCTTTAGGGAATATGGAGTACCCCTTCATTGCCATTACTCCCAGCTTCCACTCTAACCTGAATTGGCTCAGTCGGCTGAGGCTGCCACCGACTGCATTTCTGCAGAGTGGTAAGACTCCCCAAACATGTGTACTGGATAGGACTCTAAACAATCTAATGGTGAGGCTCCAGTAATACTGGAGCTTTGGGGAATGCAGAGTACCACTTCATTGCAATTACTCCTAGGTCTCCTCTGATCCAGATTAACCCAGTTGACTGGAGCTATAAAATGCACCGATTGTATCTTTGCAGAGGGGTAAGACTCCCCCCAAAAGTGTCCAGCATATGACACTAAAGAATGTGATGGTGAGGCTACTGTAATACGGAGTACCCCTTCATTGTCAGGCGGTAGCATCGGGTAGGGTCCTATCTATGATTCAAATAGAACTGTTTGACATACAAACTATGGACTTATAATAAATTAAATGTTAAAAATAGAACTTTTTTAGATGTAGCTATGTGTAAACAAAAAACTGTGTAGTTATGCTAAACAAAATTGTTTGAAATAGAACTGTTTGATCATTTAACTATGAGTAAACAAATGACTAATGTTTAATTGAATTGTTAGTGATACATAGCAATACTTAGAACCATTAATTTTGTTGACTTATGCAAAACTGAATGGCTTGAAATAGAACTGTTTGATCATTTAACTGTGTGTAAACAAATGACTGATGCTTAATTGTATTGTTAATGTTAAATAGCAATATTTGAAAACATTTAACTGTGTGCAAACAAATAATTAACAGTAAATAAAATTATTCGTATTGGATAAAAATAAGTGAAACCACTTAATTGTGTGAAAAAAAATTAGCTTAGGCTCGTTTAAAAATATCATTTACAAAATGTGTTTAGAAATTCATACATTTGATATGTATAGATGTATAAAAAGATTTGGCATTAAATAATCTACAATGGTGGATATGCCATTAAACCCAACCAAAACCAAATCATATATATTTAATATATATGTATAAAGAGGTTTTAGCATTAAATAACCTACAGTGGTTGACATGCCATAAAAGCCAAACAAACCAAATCATGTATATCTAATATATATGTATAAAGAGGATTTGTCATTAAATAACCTACAATATACCATAAAAGCCAACCAAACCAAATCATATATATTTAATATATATATATCATATGGTTTGGTTGGCTTTTAATATATATATATATAAATATATAAAGAGGATTTGGCATTAGATAACCTACAATGGTTGATATGCCATAAAACCAAACTAAACCTACGCATACTAGTTGATCTTAAAAGTGCTATTGTCAATGATCAGAATACTATCGATTCTTCTTTTAATCTCCAGTTTCACCAGTCTATTTTCCAAACCTTTAGGAACTGTTCCAAGTGCTCCAACTACAATTGGTATCACCGTCCCCCTCATGTTCCACTTCATTTGAATCTCTCTAACATGATCTAAGTATTTGTCAATCTTTTTGCTTTCTTTTACTTTTATTCTATGGTAATCTCGAATGGCCAAAATCCACTGATTGACCAGTTCATTTCTTTTTGTTAATCAACACTGTCTGGTCGTCTGGTCGGGATTTGGTGATCCGTTTGTATCTCAAAATCCCAGAGAATTTTTTTTGTCTTATTTTCTAGAACAGATTCTGAGTTGTACATATGCCACCTGTCAGATTGGTCAAGTTTTAGTCTCTTGCACAATTCCCAGGGCATCATATTTCCCACCCAGTCGTGCTGCATGAGATTATGTGATTAACCGTCTAATCTTTGTCTCAACTTAACTTACACCAATTGGAGTTACCATTACCCTTAATTCCACGGCTTTTCAGCTTTCTCGCTAGATCCAAGAATTTGTCTATCTTTTAGCTTTCTTTTATTATTATTTTTTTTTTTTTTTCATATTTTCGCTTTCTTTTATTTTCACTCTGAAGTCCACTGGAATAACAAAATCCATAAGACTTGGTTTTTTTTCTGGCTAAATATGGTCTTCCAGTCGGGATTAGGTGATCCATTTATACCTCAAAATCGCAAAGAATTTTATGGGTCCTATTTCCCAGGATGTATTCTAGTTTGTACTGATTCCATTCGATATTACGGTCAAATTTCAATTTCTTGCACAATTCCCAGTGGATCACATTTCCTACTCAATTGGGTTTACTTTTTTATCTTCTTTCATTCATTCTTTCTTTCGTTTTTTTTTTCTTTCTTTAATACTTCATTCATCGATTTTTTCTTTCTTTCTTCCTTTCTTTCTTTCACCCTCTTGTTCTTTCTTTCTCTCCTTCTTTTTCATTTCTCTTTTTTCTTTCTATCTTTCTTTTTAACCTCATTAATTTATTTCCGTTTTTTTTAATTTTATTGCGCTAGTTGCAGAGAAATAATTGCCACCGTGAAATTTCCACGGGTCCAGTTAACTCTTGTTATTATTGTTGTCTTAATCTCTGATTTGAATTCATTGGCGTCTAGCTAGTTGGAAAACGGTGATTGCGAATCTGTTACCTTGGGCAAGTCTTTTCAAACTCCTTGGCCGTAAAGCCATTGGCCATTTGCTAATTGGATGTCAAGCTGATCTTGAAAACAAAAGAACGTTTGGAATTGGATGGGGAAGAATTAAGGCAATAAAGAGTAGGAATAATCATTTGAGGATATTTCGGAAGCCAATTTTTAGCCATAAACTCGAAGAAGAAGTTACCTCGATACTAATATACGAATTTCTAATTTCGAGCCCAGGTAACTGATTTGAATTTTTAAAAATTTGATTTTCAAAGTTAACTCCCAAAACATTCTATGAATAATATGCCAACGTTTTTGTTCCGTTTCTTTTTTTAAACACTCATCAGGGTATTTTTTGTGTGCAGTAATATATCATGAAAAAAATTATTTTCAAATGAAAATATTATTCATATATCAATGAATAGATCATCCGAATAACTTGCCTTTTTTCATATTATATATATATAGGAGGTGCATACGATAAGTTTCTATCTATCTATCTATCTATCTATCTATCTATCTAAGAGGTCATATCCATCTTTCAATTTCAATCTGGTCATATATATTTGTCTATCAATCAACCAATCAATACATACATATATTTGATAAAAATAAGTGGAAAAGTGAATAAATCAAAAACTTACAACGGGTTGAGGAGTAATATTTTGTTCTTTTTTCAAAGAAGAACTTCTTCAGATTTCTTTGATAAAGAACGAAATATCACAACTTAATCCTTGGTAAGTGTTTGATTTATCCACTCTTCCACTTATTTTTTCGTCTTGTCAATTTAACCAAAATCTACCATTTACGAGGATCATTAAATAGGTTTCCAAACTTTTTTCGTATGGGAACTTTTATTGATAGTACATACATGAAACTCAAGTCCCCTTCGAAGTAATCCCCGCCGGCTGCAATGTACTTGTACCGTTCCAACAACTTCTGGAAGGCCCCATGGAAGTCCACTTGAGTGAGCGTGCCAATGACCTTCGTCACAGCCTCTTTCATCTCCTCAATTGTCTCATAACGACAGACTCTGAGCTAAGGGAATAACCAAAAGTCACAGGAACCAATGTCTGGACTAAAGGGAGGCTGGGGAACTGTCTTGATGCCCATCTTGCACAAATAGTCTGTGACAAGGATGAAGTTCTGGACTGGTGCATTGTCCTGGTGGAAATGCCACTGACTCGATTTGAAGAGTGATGGCCTCTTCCGACGGAATCTCTTGCTGAACTCCCTTAAAACCTCAATATAATAACCCTAACCCTAACCCTTTGGCCCATCAACTCTGGTGTATTGACTTCCTTACTCCTCCCACACCTCTCATCATCCCTCACAGACACCCTGGCTTCCTTGAATCTCTTATGCCACTGAAAAACTGATGCTCGATTCATGCAATATGGTCGAAACGCAGTCTGAAGCATTTGGGGAGAACGGACTACACTTTCATTGCCATCGCTCCCAGGTCCACTCTGGCCCAGAGTGGTAACACCTGATAGGGTCAAATCTATGGGTCAAATGGAACTAAACAGTACACTAATGCTAAACTGAATTGGTTGAGATGGGACTGTTTTGACATTTAAACTGCGTACTTCTACTCAACTGATTTGTTTGAATTGGAATTGTTTTCGTATGCTAAATTGAATAGCTTGCAATAGAACTGTTTTGACATTTAACTAAGTGTAAACAAAAACTATACTTTTACTAAACTGAATATGGATGCACTACTTGGACGCTAACTAAACGGCTGAAGAAGCTAGACGGCAATTACATAAGAATGTTGAGAGCAATATTGAACAAGTCCTGGCGGCAACACCCCACAAGGCACCAACTATATGGCCAACTGCCTCCCGTCTCGAAAACTATACAAGTTAAACGAACCACACACGCAGGATACTGCTGGAGAAACAAGGACGAACTCATCAGTGATGTACTCTTATGGACCTCTGCGTATGGCCAAGCAAAAGCAGGACGACCAGCTCGAAAATACACCCAGCAGCTATGTGAGGATACGGGATGTAGCCCTGAAGACCTGCCAGAATGATGAATGATAGGGAGAAGTGGCGAGAGAGGGTCAGGGATATCTGTGCTGGCGGCACGACATCATGATGATGATGATGATGATATGTATAAAAATGTATTTGGCATTTAATAACCTACAATGGTTGATATGTTCAATGGTTCTCGTTTCCTTTTCTCTTTTTCTTTCTCTGATCAATGCCACACATCTATCTATAAATCACTTTATGGATAAAATTGAAAAACAAAATC